>JAUBOD010000169.1:583546-615983 GCA_032353885.1 Nothura maculosa
CAGCCTTATTTATGGGTAAATCAAGAAACTGAAAAACTGAACTATGCCTGATTAGCTGCACTAATATGCTACTTGTGGCTAATTTCTGAGCTGCTTAATTCGCAGGTGTTTGCCCCTGCCAATAAATCATGCTTTCTACTGCCTCTTTACACTCATGGACCTGCCATGCATATGTGAAGCCTGTTTAACTGACAAGAAGAAAATAATTGATGGTGCATTAAATCACTCTAGTGTTTAGTGAACTGGCTCCCCTTTGAAACAAGCCTTGCTATGTTCCCACTCCCAGGCTCATTTCAGATGTTATTGTAACCCAAGTCTTCTGTGCCACTGCTCACAATCTTTCAAAGGTACAATGTGTACATTTCCTCATTTCTGTTTTTTTTACTTGTAGAGCACACTATTCGCATAAGTCATTGCCATTAAATTTTCTACAGCAACTAGTCACCAACGCGATGAAGCACAACAAAATTCTACTGAGTTATAAGTTGATGGGGAACATACCAGGAGCTTTAGCAGCCACAGCCCTGCAGCTTCCCTCAGAATTTCATAAACTAAGCTCTTAATTAAAATGTGTCATATTTTGATCACATGGAACTTGTTTGTTCTGATTATTTCTTTAAGTCTTCAGGTGATAGAGAAGGACATAAGAGTAAGAACTCACTTAAACATCCAACTCCGAACTCACCCCAAGTCAACATTGTTGTTCTCTGTATCTGGTTCCTGAATACAAATCTGCAGTAAGGTTGCACACTGAAGGAGCACAATTTCAAAAGTGAAAATGCTCTAATTTGTAAAATTATTAGGAAGATCAGAAACTAGGGAGAGCCCACTCTTTTTTATTCTGTGTAGCAACATATTGGTATATGTCATCTTAATATGCGTTTACCTTGAGCAGTGTGTTACACAGAATATAGGCTCTTGATTTTAAAGGGAATCTCTGGTCTTTAGCTTATATTGTAACTGAGGCATACTCTGTTCCTCAGGGGATTCTAGATGAGTAACATAAATCTTTCCTACATGGCTCATGGAGCATACCCTTTAAAGCAAAGGATAAGACAAACTGCCAGAAGACTGTAACCATCATCAGTGATAAAATTCCATTGCTAGCATTTTGAGGACCAAATAAAGTGATTTTAAAGTTAAAAAAAATCAATGAATAAGTAAAGATTTGGATTTTTGAATATTTTACTGACCACTTAGTTGAGACAAAATGGAAACTGAAAATAAAGTGCAGCAATGTTGTCTAATTCTTAGCTTGTCATACAAAAATCATGTTGGTCTTCTGCAATTCATAGCGATGCCAGAAGTCTTCTGGGAATAGTTAGAAGTGGGAATACTTAGAAGCAATATTAGCTTAATAGCATTCCACTGTTTGGGGGCCCCGTTCCTGAGTCTTTCTTCTGCTGCATATAAGAACAGCAGAAGATTTTACAGTTCACTAAAACCAAGGCAGCTGGATAAAATAGAATTAAAAGAAGCAGAAAAAAAGGATTAATTGCTTACAAATGGCATAAAGAATTTTAAAAGAGTAAAATGTAACAGTAAATAGAAGTAGATTTCCATCTTACCAGTAACTTCCCACATGCTCCACAGTATAGTTAAGCAGAAAGAAGAAGATAATGGCAAGTCTGAAAAATGTATCCTTTTTAATCCTATCTAAATCAGGAAAAATTTTAAAAGTATAAATCATGACAAATTAAAAAAATAACAATATATCAAATGCAAAAAAAAAGGAATTACTTTCCTAAAATCACAAAAGTGATACGAAAATACAAATTTAAAAGCTTTTTTTGCAAAGGGAAGAGAAACAAGACACTTCATATTTAATGTATGAAGTTAACTGAGGGTCAAAGTTCAAAAAGAGAACTGAAATGTCCTAAACTAGTCACTCCTGAAAATGCAATTCTGATGGTAAGGCAGGATTGTAAGGCATTTTTAATATATTTGTACGTTTTAGGGTCAAAAAAAGGCTGTTTTTTCTGCCTAGAGTAATTTCCTTGCTATGCATTTATAGTATTTCTTCCCTAGTTTGTTTATGAAATGTAGGGAATCATTTTTTCTATTAAAAGGAGAATTTGTTTAGGTTCAGAAAAGAGTAATACAATGTTGATTTTTTATAACTTGGTATACATTTGTAATTTGTTTAGTAGTAATTCAGTTATAAATATAAGAACTTTATGTTGCTTTCCAATCTGTCTCAGACACATTGATTCTGACCTGCAAATTTTACAATAGGATTTTCAAAAGTGCTCCTATATTAACTTATCATAAACTGTCCAGCATTAAGAAGTTTAAAATAGTATAAATTTGAATAAATTTACATTAACTATTTCCACTATTAATAAACTGAAATTTATTGCTTTGCTTTTAACATCTAGTTTGCTAAGATGATCAGTCAAGGAAAATTGTATTACTTATGACTTTCCTTTCCAAAATAATAGACTACAGTATTTTAACTCAGAAGAGTTTTTTTCTCTAAAGCAGCTTTTATTTGAAGTGTTTTTTTGTTTTTGTTTTGTTTTGTTTTGTTTTGTTCTGCTCTGTTTTGTTTTTAACTTTCAATGGTTATGGAACAGTACTAGGTCAAAATTGTGAAGTATTCACTCCTAATGATATCCTAGGGCAAACATATAAAAAACCTAAGTACAGGTTGAAAAAATCTACTCCAGTCAAATATATACGTATATTTTAAATGTCATATTTTAAAACTGCAAACATCTTGAATGAATATAAACTCCAGAATTTGCTTTCATTTTACAAAAAGAAAAAACATTAATAAGTGTAGAAATCATATTTAAGATTTCACAGAAATCACAGAAAAGGCCTACCCAGAAATATAAGCAGAAAATATAACTAGTTCTTACATTATATAATCTTTGAGATGTCTAGTGTTATCATTTTCATGCCTTATGTTATTTCTGATTTTTGAGAATAGATAAAATACACACTTAACAGACTGGAAATAACCAAAAGATACTTGCAATTTAATTCAACATTATCATTCTTACTATTATTGAATTTGCTTTTTATTTGCTTCTTTGGCCTTGAAATATTTTCCCAGTTAATAATCCATTCTCTATTTCATCACATTTTGGATCAACACCAAAGAAATAATGTATGACTTTTTTTAAGAAAATCCATGCTGTAACTTAGTAATATTATGCAATTGTCATTTTGCTGAAATATTGCATTAGAGATAGGAATGTCAAGAAGTGTAGTTCCTGTATTTACAAATTAAAACTATGCCAACCATTACTGTCAGAACATACTTTCCAGAGACAGCAATGAAACTTTATATCACAAAGGTCACTCAGACATGAAGAATGTCACAAAATTAAGTACATTCAGAGAAGATCAGATAATAGAGAATATCCTTTTCAAAGCTAAAATGATAGATTTCAAGAATGGTAAAATAGAGCACATGACAGATAGAAAGTCAAATCAAGACAGGTAAAAAAAATAAAATTGAAAGGTAATACAATACAAGTGAAGCTGTAGAAATCATAAAAGAAATGCTTGGAAACAAGACTGGAACTTTTGAATAAAATAAAATTTATTCAGCAAATTCAGATGGCAAGCTTCAGAAAAATAACCAGGAGAATGGCATCTGAGGTGATCACAAGATTCTGGATGAATACATTTTTTAAAACTGCCATGTGTTTTCATATGAACATATTCATATGAATAATTTAACAGCAATGCCAAGATTTATGAAACGAGTATTATCAGTGAAATGTTAATGCCTGAGAAAAGAAATTGTGGGGTTTTTGGTGGCTGTAAAGGTCTAGTTTAAAAAGACTTATAGCATTTAATCTGCACCCATAAAGATGGGACAAGACCTTTCTGTTTCCCACAGTATTAATAAAGATGAAAACTTGATAATGTTTGGGAACTATCCACTATATTTCATTTAGCATATTCTTTGGCAGGCAGAATCTGTCTAATATTCCCAGAGCTGTATTTGCAAACTAGTATGGAAAATATGGATAATCATTATTTTTTAATATTCTGCCTTCATTGATGAGCTCATCAAAGTGATCCTTTTGCACTGAAATGTTATGATGTCACTAGAAAATTAGGGATAATCATTAGTTACCTTTATTCATTTTGCCTTTGAAAAATGCATATGGAATGGCACATGAAGGCAGATTGATTGGACTGCTTTTAATGATTCCTGTTTTGACCTGGCCAAAACAGGAAACAGACAGAAGATATCAGTTCCCTTGGATGACATTTGGTGCACTTAGACAAAGAAACCCACCTCTGTTCACCATGTAAAACCTAACTCTCTTCACCATGCTCTGCTTTCTTATGACACACTCTTCATGGACAAACACAAAAATGACAGGATTCGAAAAGCTTATTAAGGATATTCATGTCTTTATAATCATAACTATAACCTGCAGCTTTCCTCCAAACTTGTTTCTTTCACTTATGTGACACTATTGAGGAAATCTAGAAAGAGAAAACACAAGTGCACCAAGTACAAAAAGACAGATAGTGTCTCTCTCAGATCTATGACACTGTAATCATTTTCTTTTCTCTGCCTTGCAGTCTCCTATCGTCGAACAAAGAGACCACGAGGAAGAATGAAAGATATTATTAACCTTTTTCCTGTCACATCTTCATTCACTATAGCATTTTGTTTTAGCAATATGGAGAAAAGATACAAGGCTGAACTTCTATGGTTGTAAAGTGTGTACAACAAACATAAATCTGAATCTGTGATAGTGACCCAACGATGATGAAATCAGGAATGGTGAAGGCACATTATTGTCATATTACCTGTGTTAGGTACAGTTATGTACAAATATTCCAATGGTTTATTTCAGTTAAATGCTACAGAATATTTTATCATCTCTCTACTACCTTTGCTAGTTCTTAGATTTATAAAAAATATATTTTATAAACTCAGTTCACACCTCAAAAATACTCTAATGAGTAATCATTTGCACTAAAAGCATGAAATTAATTTACACTGGTCTGATCATAAAGTCTGGTTATGGTCCAGATGGTCTATGGTCCTCCAGATGCAGAAACTCATGCTATATATCAACCAGACAAAACACATCTTGCTGTTGATTCCCAAAATGTTTGAAGATGCATGATCCTGACCCATTATACCTTAGAACTGCGAAGATTCTGCTCTTTCTATATAGGAAATCAATCATACTGCAACAGGGTTTGGAGGTGTGTATGACTTTAAGAGAAAATTTCATCAAGGTCTAGATAGTGAAAAATCACAGGATGTTTATCTTACATGTCCACCTTACATCTCCACCTAAGACTTATTCACAGGACCAAACTTTATCAGGGAACGTGCCTTAAGAAAGTTCTGGTGTGCGTTAAGAAGAACGTCTCCAGCAGGTCGAGGGATGTGATTGTCCCCATATATACAGCCCAGGTAAGGCCATATCTGGACACTGTCCAGTTCTGCGCTCCCCAGCACAAGAGGGATGTGGAGCTGCTGGAGAGAGTCCAGTGCAGAGCTACAAAGATGATCAGGGGCCTGGAACATCTGCTCTATGAGGGAAGACTAAGAGAGCTGGACATGTTCAGCCTGAGGAAGAGAAGGCTGAGGCGGGACCTGATCACTGTGTATAAATACCTCAAGGGAGGGAGTGAGGAGAATGGGGCTGGCCTCTTTTCAGTGGTGGTCAGTGATAGACCTGGAAGAAATGGCCACAAACTGAGGCACCAAAAGTTCCGCAGGAACTTAAGGAAATATTTCTTGACAGTGAGGGTAGCAGAGCACTGGAACAGGCTGCCCAGAGAGGTTGTGAAGTCTCCTTCTCTGGAGATCTTTAAAACCTGCTTGGCTGCCACCCTGTGCCATGTGCTCTAGGTGACCCTGCACGTGCATGCGGGTTGGACTAGATGACCTCTGAGGTCCCTTCCAACCTTAAGCATTCTATGATTCTATGATTCTATGAAAGTTCATTGCCTGATCATCTTTTGATTACTTTTTTTCTAGGAATTGAAGTTACTGTAAGCAGTTACAATTCTTCCCCTTTGTCCTTTTTGAAAACTTGTATTGCCAATTTCTCATCCTGTGAAACTTCCTGTGAATACTGTGAAACAGTATTTCAGAGGCTACTTGCCTTCAACTGCTTCAGCAAGCTCTGTAAGCATCATTGGGTGAATTTCTTCTACCTCACATGAACCTATGGAAGTGCTCTTTCACTTGTTCTTTCTACAATATAGCCTGATTTTTCTCCCTGACACTGGGTTGTACTAACTATGTGATCACAGTGAACCTTTTTAGGGAAAGTTTAAATATACAACCATGTACTGATATACTTTCCAATAGCCTTGTGTTACAGCACATCAGTAAACGTGAAAGAGCAGCAGCAGAGTAACCTGTTATAACCCTGGTAGAATATGTTTCTCCTGTATAATTTTAACTAATATTGTTTTACATTATGGGTTCCCAGTTTTGGACTCATGTATTTCTTACTGATAAAGGAAAACTCTATCTCTTTCCATGCCTGTTTTCCTTCTTACTTCTTGTTCTCTGCCTTTTATTGCCAAATACAGACCTTGTGTGAACTAATGAGATGAATGTTATAAAATGAGAATAGGAAGCACTGTGCTTTTACTGAACCAGTTTCTACCGTGGTCAAAAGAGTTTATTTGCAGCTGGAACTCCTCACAGTCTAGAAATAAATGCCTCATAAAAAATTACTTAATTTAGCTAATAATATTTGAATCCAGTCATTCTTCATTTTCCATAAAACTAGAATAGGCTAAGAGTAATTCATTTTTTTACAAGTACTAATGAATAAAATAAATGTGTAATTTCCAATACTTATGGCATGAAAAATTGTCCACTTAAAGCAAGTAAAAAATGTGTCGCTTTTATTTTTATAGCATGTCCTTCAAAAGAAATATTAAAGCTCTGTTTACTTTATCCCATGGTTACTCTATAGAAAATTGCAGATAAATTTTCCCTTAGAGAAGCCATATAGTATTTCAACTCTGAATGAAAATATTGCCTTAGAAAGAATCATTCAGGTACCATGTATAAATTCTTCACTAATAAGAAATAGGTATTTATGCACTTCACAAATAGCCAGTATCCACTGAGGAAATACATATTTGCCCTGTTAAAACCAATATTTGGGTGGGTTTTTTTTTCTGTGTGTGAGTGTTTTTGCTTTTCTTTTAATTATAATATGAGTTTAGGCATAATCTTGCCTTGTCTATTCTTATGTCTTTCTTAGGTCTCTGTGTTTTACTGTTCTGAAGGATGTGTCTAGATCTTCATTCCTCTGTGTAATATATAGCACATAAGAGGAATAAAATATTACTGATGCTATACTCTTCCCTTTCTCTTCTCTTTCCAAAGCTTAAGCAAATCTCTATTCATTCATGGAAATGACAAAAGAATTGATTTTATCTTTTCAAAAATGAAAGAGGCAAATAGGAGGACTGCATTATTTACAAAAATGTGACTTACTGAAAACCAGATGTCCCTTGGCATACCTGCATGCAAACACCTTCTATGAATAATGCATCCATTGATTGTGTTGGTGCACTGGAGAGATAGAAAAAGATACAAAAACTCAGAAAATACGTAGTTTAATAGTAGTTATTTTAAAGAAGAAAATCTACCTTAGTTTTGCTGACCTCCATGAACCAGGGCATGAACTTCTTTGATTTATCACAAAATTGGAGCTTGCATCTAAAAATGTACATGTGAGATCATTTACTTCACAACCATAATCTTTAGGGAACCAGGTCCTGATGTGATCTGCTGATATGTGCTAAAGGCAATTCACGTCTCCTGGATATTATACAAATACATTTCCAGGATACTTTAAAAATATTGTCAGGCTATAAATTACCTGTGCTTTGTTCAAGCTGCCTAACTGAACAGACCTTAAGGAAAGCGCGGTAATAGCATGACTCACCTGATTACCAGATACTTTCCATCAGGTCTTTGTGCAAACATGACTCTTGAGAATAAAATAAACTAGCCATGCTAGTTTTGGAGAGCAGGTAATGTTACTTAGTTTTGAATTTAACTAGCAAGTACCATAATACTGTCTTCTCTTTTTTGGTAGACAGAAAGAGGCATAAGAAACGGCAGACAGATAGACAGGTAAAGATAACACCTAAAACCAGCACTTTCATTGATGTGAGTCATTTCAGCTTTACAGAACGATGGAGAGTGCCACAAATTCAGGTATCTCTGTATCTGAGTACAGAGAGAAACAGTATCTCTCTGCAACCACCCTACCAAGCTCCACATGTTTCTGGGTTGTAGACACCAAACTACCATATTTTTTAAGGTGCAATATCCCTTTGGTAGTAGCATTTTTACTTCTGTTACAAGTTAGAATATAACTTGTTCCAGCTCCACTAACCAATGACCCATCACCTTCTTCCAAGTAAGCCTCATTACTGCATCTGTGCTTGTGAGCCAAATAATTTAAATAGAAAACTGTTAGTAAAACATTAAATATATGTGGACTGCTTGCCACAGCTCTCCAGTGTTTTCACAGAACCACAGAATGATTGAGGTTGGAAGGGACCTCTAGAAATCATGTAGTCCAACCCCTGTTTTCAAGTAGGAACACTTAAAGCATGTTCACACATATCTTTACATTGAGTATTGAGAATATCTATTTGATACTTTCAGAATTCCAAGCAACAAAAATCACATAGGGCACAGTGAAACAACTTTTATAAAGGAAGCAGGATAAGAGAATTGAAAAATATCAAAAAGTTTAGATCAAATTATATTTTTCAAACAGTTCTGAAAAAAATAAGCAAAGAAAAACAATCCAAAAAGCACGTAGCCAGTATTTGTAGTTGTATACTAAGAGACCATATAATAGTATTTCTTATTAGAGATGCCTGGACTACCTTATCTTCTGTCGTAGGCTAATTGCATATACTGATTTCTAGAACAGGGACCAATGTAGGCTAACTGCTAGCTATTGGAAGATATGAAACCATTTACACAGATGAATAATACTTTGTGCAGTAGTATACTCACGTATTTATCTTTCAGGCATGAAGACATGATTGCCATAGAGTTCTAACTAGCTCTAATCAATTAGGGCCCTAAAATGGCATAACAAATTACCATCAACATATCAGAAAGCATTTTAGAAATATATTTGTAGATTGCCAATTAATGCAGGAATGCAGTGATAATTCTCCATATTTATTCTCAGATTTGGTACTACAGCATGCACTATACCTAAAATGAACTAAGAAATTATTTTCATTTTTAAAGCATTATTATTTTATTTTATTCTTAAAGTTTCACATATACCACAAGAAGAACAAGGAAGTATCTAAACTAGGCAGTAGGAAATGAGTGAGAAACTCAGTTCCCAGCTACCCTGGTGACCAACACAGTTCCTGGATACCTTGGCCATGAAGTCATATAACCTCTTATTTCACTATCTGTGAACTCAAAGATTTTGCACATTTGACTGATCTGTGACCTACTTCAACAAGAAAATGGAGACTTTTTTTCCAGTCAGCCTCACAGAGTATGCTGATCATGCTTCCAACATCTCAAGAGTTGTATGAACCCAACTCAGGCTGAGACACTTTTTTTTTTGTCTAAGAGTTCTCGACAGTATGCTAAAGTTCAGTCAAGACAGTCAAAACTAAGCTTAACTTAAAAGGGCTGGTAAAAACCGTCATCTGAATTGGGAAAGACAGCTAAATAAATACAAATTATGTCTTTTAACTTTTTCATAGAATTAACTATTCCTTTTAGAACAGGACCATTTATTTGCATGAAAATTGCCTCTCCGTATCCTCAGCAAGTGCTTTTAATTTTTTTTTAAAAAACTTGTGAATAACTTTGTATAAAATATACCAAAGAGCATTACTTAAAAAGTAGAGAAAAGATTATGTTCTATTACAAGTGAAATCAGGAGTCCTGCCAATGGACAAGGAAATCAGGAGTATGCTCTGTGGAAATGAAGTATACAAGCAGTTCTTACTCTCCCTTCTACGTATCTATTGTACTCATCTACCTCAGATTTCATCTCTTGCCCTCTAAACGAGTTCCACCTTGGCATGCGGAAAAACTACATTTGTTGCTCTTGCACCACTTCTTTAGAGAAGAAAGTATTGCTCAGGGCACTAGCTGTGACATAGTAGAAAAAAAGAAGTTTCCTAATGCTTCACTTGAAACAAAAGTGCCCCCTCTGTCAATTTGGTGATGCTTATTATTAAATGTACCCTGAATCAGAAGTATGTAAATTCATCAAAGGTAAACATTGTATTTAATTCTTCTGGATCTCTCCAGGAGGCTATCATACTATGGCAGATTTTTATTGACATATGTAGCGTACAAATATTGCGCTTTTGCAAACAGCTGTGAGCTCTCAAGAGAGTAGGGGAAAAATAAGACCTTGCTTCCTCCTTCCCTGAAGATTTCCTCAAGACCTTCAGATCCTGATCAAATTTTCTATGCCTTTAACAGACGGACTCTCTCTGAAGATATCTGTACATTGCAGAAGGATGTCCCTTCCAGAATTCTTCATCTCATGCATGTCCCCCCAAAATAATTTTTCTTTCCAGAGTCAGTATTTCACTTGAAGGTTGATTCATAATGAGAGATCCTGCGGTAAGTTCTGCTCTCCAGTGACTGAGGTCCCCTAACTGTGGAAAGAAAAAAAAAATGAATGTCTTGGGGTACTGATATCTCTCATCTTTGCTCATCCATGGGATAGAGTATTTTTTTGTTATTTGTTAATACCAAAATGTACATTTCTATAGACTTTTATGTTAAGATGTAAAACAGTGGCACCAAGCAAATCTAATTCCTTAAAGAGTAGTAGTATTTTTTTATCAAGTCTGTCTCATGCTTATTTTTATCAATTCACTTTGCTGAGCAAGAAGAGATCAGCTAATTTTTTGGCCCAGCTTGCTGCACAGCCATACTAATTGGATTTTTCCACAAAGTATTTATATGGCACAATTAAAATGAAATATACTTGCTAACACCTCTAACTAGGTTCCCTTTAAAAAACAAATTTACATGCACATATTGCACATTGTAAAGCAGGTAGCATACATTGTTCAGGGTCTAACTAGATGGAGGAAAAAAAATAAGAGAAGATCAGTAAGTTAAATCTAAAATCCAGTTGCCTTTCCCTTTTTTCAGTCAAACAGCAATGCAAATATTTTTTCTATTATTTTTTCACAAACTAGATACCTCTTAGCCATCAAGTGCTAGTTTGGCTCTAAATAAAGCATTGATGCTATGAAAAATAAACCAGCTGGAAAAAAATAAAAAACAAAAGCAAATGATAGTCAGTTCTAACTGTCAATCTACACACTTAATGAGAAACTCTGCTCAATTTAATGAATCCTAGTGTTTTAGTCTAGCATCACTTTAAGTAGAACTTGCATGCACAACTATATAGTGTCAATTTGGGGCTACACTATGGCAGCACAATACAATTCTAAAGGGAGAACCCCATTTTCTGAACTATTAACTGTATAAGCAATTGTTACTAATTTACTGTGAGAACCGAGTGTGAAAATGTATGTGCACATGACTGACTTGGCTAGACTGCTTGAAAATGTTTAATCAGGACTGAATAATTCTGTGTCTACAGTAGTAGGTAAACTACTAACATTCAAAAGAAAAAAAACATATATAACTTCACTAGTATGTCAGAGGTAAAAGAAAAATCAAAGTCTAATTGGTTTGTAGTTGAAGATAAACTAAATTTGCTATGAATTGACTAGTTGAAATTTTGGGGGATTCATTTCTTGGCACTTGACCTTTGATTATTAAATCTGATAAAATGTGAGAAGCAGAACCCATACTCACAATGGGTTCATGGTGAGGTAAAGAGGATTAAAAAAGAAAATGCTCTGTTAAAGCTACTATTTGACATCAAATCTAGGTTGCTTACTACAAGCCCTAGGTCAAGACTGTTCACTCATAAGGACTTAAAGTTATCTCAAACATACATCTGCAAGAGACTCTGATTTTAGGAAATCCTCTAAAAGACTGACCTTAAATTCTGCAAATTAGTTTAACAACTTAGTACTTAGAACATTAAGTTTGATGATCAAATTCACTCAAAATGGACTGTGATAAACAAGGCCAAACCTTTTCCCCATCCACTGTGTGGATCAATTGTGAGGACATTTCCTTGCACAAATCCACCTTTAGGCTTTTGCAGTGAACTCTAGCCTCAGATCCTATGTGAGGTTGAGAATCTATGCAGGGTTGAGAACCATCTAGGGTAAAGACAAGCTGAAGAATTTGGGTTGTGTCATATAGCAAAAATAAGAAGTGGAACAAATGAGCCAGACAAGTTTGGGCAGCTGGAACTCTCAGAATGTCAGACCTAGGCACAGACTAACACAAAAGGAGGGATGGAGTATTTGCACCCAGTGTCACTCAACAAGGACAATAATAAATTTATGAAAGGCTGAGGAACAATCCATCCAGTACAAACGACAAGCCTTTGTCACCCAGCCAAAGCTGCTAGGCCTTGCACAATGCTGCCACCTGCTGATCCATTACACTCCTCCAAGATTTATTGCGAGACTGCTTTGCTTTTCCCTTCTTATAGTTTCCAAACTGTTTTGTTTCCATCAACTGAAAAAAATAAAAGAGTTATTCATTGGGATTATAACACTTTATGTCTCAGGTCTACTTGGGCCATTGTGACATTTTCTGCTCTGCTGAGAATCCCTTATCCTGTATGCAACAGAAATATCACTCATGGGAAAGGCAAACATAAATATCGGACATCTACTATTTTCATCCTCTTTTGAACAGATCTTTCATTATTAATATGAAAAGAGCTGCAGACTATGGTATATCCTTTTTCAATGAGACACTTACTGCTAATTGTCAGAATGCTGAAAATAGATTTCATTTTAAAAGTATACCTCACATACATATATATATATACGCACACACACATCAAGCTTAATCAAAACTCTTTTAATTGCAATGAATATTATTTATAAAATTTACATAGAGACATAAACCCATTTGTGGGCTATTAATTGCTCTGTATCTTCAGGTATCCAGTATACCAGTATATAGGGAAGACGAACTAAATTAATGAATATGCTGTTTTAGCATCTTCTGCTGCTACCCAACTGTGTGGAAGTGCAAAAAGCAGCCCAAAGTCTGTTACAGCAGTGTGCGTTCCTCAGAGCCTACAACTACATCCTGGATGTACAGGATATGAGGATGTGCCTGCATCCTTCCCTGGAAGCTGACAAGTACCACTAAGCCACAGTAATAGCTCTCAGTTTAGCAGACCCTGAGAGAGGCCTTCCACTGACTCTCACTCTCTACTGCTACAAGTCTTGACTCTCTCCAGAGAGACAACTTTGCAGCAGCTTCTGCAAAACCTAGATCATATTGTTTCCACACTTGCCTCATCCCATTGCACGTGTTTTTCCATATCTTCTGGTGATCTCTTGAAGAAGAAGGATGTAAAATGCCTTTCAAATTGTTATTTGAATAGGATAACTTATGGTTGGACTCTGAGCTTTAACTTAGCAACTAAGAAAATACTGATACTGAGCTCTTTGGCAGTTCTCCCCTGTAAGTACATAGCATTTTGTCAGTTCTAACTCTGGTTAGATAGCAGGTGTTTGATAGAATAGGTCCTGAAACATGCTCCTCCTCAACACACACACAGACACACACACATATATTTTTTGGTAATAATACTAGTAAAAATATATTTTGGAGAAAATATCTTGACCCTTCTCAAAATCCTCATTTTGTACGTGTATGTGTGAAACTGTTCATGATGTTTGTATCTCAAAATTTCATTTAGCACACCGCCCTGCACCTCTCTTCAAATGTCTCTGAATTTTAATGTTCATAAACTGACTGTTATAATCATCACACTTGCTTTTATAGCTGTTACAACTAACTAGAGCAGAGTCAGATCATTTTCTACTTCCAGGACCTGTAGAAGCCGATCCATCTTCAGGTGACCAAATTTGGAAATGAAAGCTCTTTTTCACTGTGCAGTCAAATGCTTGCTCTATCCTGGTACTAGGCATCAACTGCAATGGTCAGCCCTTGGTCATACCCTAGAAGAAGCATATCATAGTGGCAGCAGCATCTGTCCTCAGAGTGAAACCACTATCTCCAGCAAGCACAAGGTAGGCTCATTGTGCTTAAGGTATCTGTGCCTGAATTTTAATCATGAGAAAAGTGTGACTGAAGCAGAGCAAAAGACAGAGAGAGAGTTTTTCACTTCTGCCTGATTCTCATGATTTACAAAGGACCAAAATTCCTTTTAATAATTTAGTAATTTACAAAGAACTCAACACAAAAGTCCTTTTAATAATAATCATAATAATGAACAATAATCTTTCAAAAAATTGCTAACGAGTGGAATTCTTTAGAAAAAAAAATCTGTGAAACATGAGGACAAGAATAAATGAATAATGCTTGTGTGAATCAAAGTGCTTTATTTCCCAATTTCATCTTTTCAAAAAGAACTTTGCTACTATGAATTCTGAGTTGCTAGTTTATTGCTATATGAAAACCTTCATATGATTTTGAAAATGAAGTGAAATTATATTTTGCAAGTTGGATGGGAAACTTACTTTTACTATGAAAAGAATGCAGCTACTCAGAGATAAAAGAAATGTCTTACAATGGACTTACCAACCCTCAGAGAAAGTTCATCAAGCTAAAAACTTCAAGCTAAGTGATTTTCATTTGCCAAAAATGCAAAGGTATGTGTGGGGAAGGGGTGGGGAAAGAGGATGGGGGAAAATGGAGAAAGTCTAGTTGAGATTTACAAACCATTCAAGATTCCTCCTCAGCAATAAGAAAGTATAAAAGCATTATTAAAAAAAAAGGAAAAAAAAAAAAGAAAAAAGGACAGCAAAAGACAGTATTTATTGAGACTGACCAACCTTCTCTTTATTACCAGTTTTACACTATTTACTCTCTCTGCTATATAAAACAACAATCAGACATACTTTGTAATGATAAAAAGGAAATAATCTATATGAAAGTAACTAGTTTTTGAAACTTGAGCTGCCAAAAGAATGTAATTTTTAGTAGAATGAATGAGTGTATATATTAGCCTCTTCTCTCACATTTTTTATTTAACTTGTTTTTGAGAACTTCCCTTGATCTCACATCCTTTGTCACTAAGTATTGGTGGAAGCTGAAGGATCCTGAGCCCTCTTTTGTTTCAACCATGGTATAATTAAGCTCTTTCTTTTCACTGTTCTTCCATGACCATATATATCTCTAGCTGGTAAGGCTAGAGATATAGCTATGTATCTCAGGTAAGACTGCTGCAGCAGCAGAGCTTAAAGAACCCCCATAAGAAGAGCTGGGTGAT
Organism: Nothura maculosa; assembly: GCA_032353885.1. NCBI lineage: Eukaryota > Metazoa > Chordata > Aves > Tinamiformes > Tinamidae > Nothura > Nothura maculosa. Next base: position 598,882 of record JAUBOD010000169.1, read on the forward strand.
GTCGTGCAAAATAAAAGGGTAATTTGTTGACAATCTTTCAATATGTGACCTCATACTTAAGCTGTGGCCAAGTTAAAGAATGGCACGTGCTTACAGACGTCATCTGTTTCTCATTCGTTACTGACTTCCCAGACTCCCACGGGTGTTCACAGGATGTCAGGGCACTTGTGCATGCCAGAGTCTCTGCCTCCTTCCACCTACTGGAAAAGGTTGTACATAGCAAGTTACAGGATAATTTAACTCATTTAGAGCTCTTTGAGCATACTATGACAATGTCTTATGAGTGCCATTTGGATCATTACCGAAAGTAGTAGTACCTTAAAGTACCACACAAGGTTTGATTGAAACAGGTAAGTCCATTGAACTATGAGGTTTTGATTTTGCTGAAAGGAGCTTAGTAACAGGACTTAGTGGGGGCTGACTATAAAGGTCACCAAAGTGCTCACTGAGGGGTAGTACAAATATGAGCAAAATATGTTTTCCATAATTTCATATCATATTTTGTGTTTGCTTGGGAGGAAAAGCAAGTTAATACTCTCTTTTCCTTAAAAATATTTTTTCTTTAATTCTATCCTAAACATTAAGTATTTGAGACTGAAAGTCAAAGTAGCAGGACAGTTACAGAGAATACTAAAACGACATTGTCCCATAGCTCTGATTAGAACAAGTATTATATTAGGAAGCACAGTACCTTTAGCTGAGATGAAAATTGCTTATTTTCTGCAATATCTATTAGAAAAATAGTCATTTCTTAGGAGTGATTTATGTACTGAGTAAAAAATATAATAAGCCTATTTTGAAAACAAAATGAAAAAAAAGTTATTTTTCTTTGCTAGGAACAAATCTAGGGAGAATTAACTATTATCAAAGATGTTCTTGCTTTGCAATATACACTGTGACTCTACAAAGTATTTTAAAGCATTGTTCAGGTAAAATGTAATATAATATAAGGTAGCATTGCAAATCTTGCTTCTACTCTAGGTATTGGAAATCACTATTGGAATCACTATTATTTTTAGTGTAAGCAGGACTGGGTTATCAGTTTTGATGGGGCAGGTCTGAATTCTCTTATAGTTACCAAAATAGTTGTCAGAAAATACATAACAGAAATGTAGAAATGGCAAAAAAAAATCTATTTATGTGCTTTAGACATGTCCTTTTACTACAGAAGATATCAAAGACTTGAGCTTTATAATCACATGCAAGAGCAGTAAGATGGATATAAAGCCCTGCAAGATCAAGTCAAGCCTCATAGCCTGCTTGTGAGGCTTTCACCAAATTTTCAAAATGTACAGGAAAAGAAGAGTGGGAGAAATAATATTAAATGACGTATTAAATGAATTTGTTGAAGTATACTGATTAGGACTGTATTAAAGTGAAGTTGTTAAATATCCCTGAATTCGTACTTTTTTATTCATAGATGGATAATATTCCATTTAACTTCTACTTTGAATTCCACTACTTTCCATTAAACAATCATAACATGTCTTCTCTTTCTTTTGACCTTGGTATTTAACATATAAACTTTCAAAATGCTATTCTCAGACTTCTGGAAAGAAATATGATATGGACACAATTAGTGACATAAAGATGAAGGAGACAAAGGGTATCTAAATATAAAGAAATTTCCTAAAAAAACTATTCCTGAAATGGAGACACTGTTATTGGAGATTAGACAGTTTAAAGTAAAACGACATCTGACATTTGCATTGATGCACTAGCAGTGTAGCTCTGACTTATAGTAGGTGTAATTAGAGCACTCACTCTATAGAGGAAGAAAGACCTGTCATTCTGCCGCAAAGCCCTGAGCAAGGCAGAAAAACTAAAAATGTCTTATCCTTAAATTACAACTCTCAAAAAAAAAATTGAAGTGGATTGTATAGTGTGTTAGTATCTGAATCTTTCTCTAATTCTCTGTTAGTTCTCTACTAACTCTTAGTTCTCTGTTAATATTATTACAACAAGTTATTACATATTTTCTGCAGTCCAGAAGACAGCTCAAAATTCATCTGCTTCAGTAAATGTACTTATAGGATTATTTTGGAAAAGCATGATGTATACAGACTCTTTCTAATAGAATGAAACTCTCAAGATACTTATTAATCAACAGATTAATTTGGCTTGTGAAAGTGCAATGTGTCATTGGATTCAGAAGGTAAGGAAATATCAAAAGGATAGGACATCATTTTCTTCTTGTCCTTTCTTTCTTTAGGGAAAATGTACTACCAGTTAAATCCAGACATTTATCAAATTCCTTCTCAGCAGAGCTGATTGGAGTTGTTTATTTGCATTTCTTTTTCCAGTTCCAAACAGGACAGAACTGGAAATATCTTGAATTTTCTCAAATATATAAAATATAATCAGATAGTCTCTGTTTGTTATTAAGACATTCTCTGCACACACCACTGTTTTATAAAAATCTTCTCATGATAAGAGTTCAGTGAAAAAAAGATGAGATTTTCACTCTTACAAGACCAAAGATAATGCCCACAATGATGCTTTCCTCTTTTTTCACAACACTTTTGGTCTTTCTATCACCTGCCCATACAGTTCCGTTGGAATTATTTTGTCATTATGGTAATTGCTGAGAGATACAGAAAGAGCAAAAGAAGATTTAATGTAGCTTCGTGAAATAGCTATCATTTTCTAGACTTCAAAATGAAAACTGTGACTGAAGATATGATAGTTTTATGAAAGGTGTTATGACTTCCATATATGGCTTCATAATCACTCTTAAAGCAAGCCATGAAGGTTTTGACATGTAGGAATCCCTAAAAAATGATGCTGTTTCAAAGCATCAATAGTTTTCCAGGGAAATAAAAAATAATACTGAAAATTATTGACAGTTTCTGTTTGTAACAATACCTTTGGCTACAGACAAGGCAAAAAAATCCATTTGAGTTTCCTTTGCCATTTTCAAGAAAAGCCATTACTTGAAATCTATGCCAGCAACTGAAGTAAAATGTACTTAAGCAAAAACAGTGCAAAATAATGAAAAAAAAGAGCCATTTGCCTAGTTATCAAGTTACAATTCCAATGCAATAAGGCACAGGCTCTTCAAAGAAGGCCTTCTGAATAGATTTCCTACTCTTGTTGAGCTTGAGTAGGCATTGTATTAAACAGCTTGTTCATCATTTGAACTACTTATGAATAATTGATTTAGAAATAATTTCACTGGCAAAAATCTCTGAGTTCAATTTGCTATGGTTTGGGGAATATTCTTTTATCAATTTGTAACAATGATAATTGACAGGAATCCAGACTTTGGAACCATTAGAATAAATTGAACATCACAAACTCAAATACAGTCAATCAACATAATCTAAGAGTGTCCTCCATAGATTATCAATAGATAATCTATGGAGATCAATCATAATCATAGATCCCTCAGTCATTTCTCTTCTCCCTTCATTATTAAAACAGTTTTTTTTTCAGTATGTCTAAAGATTAATGAATCAGAATTATCTTTGATTGAAGCAGGAACTAAATTAGGAACAAGCAGTTCTTAAGAAGAATGTCTACCAATAGTGTTTTCCCTCACATATGTTTTGTCAGTGGAGTTGCATTTAGAATATCTTTATTGATCACAATAACAGAAGAATGTGTACAAGTTGCAGAATATTTAGCATTTCCGCAATTCCTACAGGAGTGCCTACAATTATAGTGCAAGAGGAAAAAAAAATCCAGTGACAGTCCTGAATGTGATATACTGTCTACTAAATACTTTTTATTTTTTAATTATCATTCATCTTGTTGCTGGAATTGATGAGTGAGTATTACTTAGGTAGACATTTAACATGGTATCAGTTGTGGACATGCAGACAGTTGTATATGCCCTGTAATCCCAGACAGAATGTCTGCAGTATACTGGGATGATTAGGCACATTTAGCTCACTGTGATAGCAAAAAAACAAGCCTGAGATATTATGAGATCACTGGGTTACATGCATCTCTATGATTACTGGAGGCCTAGAATTTTTCAGGCAATACAGTTTAACTTAAGTGGATTGGGGTAAAGCTTCACTTTCCTCTAATCAAAAGGATATTTTATTGCTTTCATGTACATATATTTTTATGTAAAAGTGTGTCCTTACTCTGCTGAACAGTAACATAATGAAAGTAACATTATTATTCAGAATAAAGAGGCAAGGAGGAGAAGGGTCAGCAATACAGCAACTAGTAAGAACATGGTACATTGATATAAGAAACATAGTCCAGGGAACATGAGGTGACATGGCTAGGCTACTATGCTTTTATTTCATGAGTAGGCTATTATGCTTTCTTTTCTTCCAAAGATACAATAGACTCAATATGTTATAGTAGTAATACACTTCCTTTCATTAGAACTCTCCCACAATAATCAACACAGTAGTTGGCATAGAATACCTGAGCATAAGTTGGGCTACAACTTTTATAACTTTTTCGAAACTTATTTGAAATAAAGAATTAAATTCTGAAGGAGAATTAATAATCAAATACATATAATATATTATTTTTCCATGCATCTTCTGTAATTCTTTAAGGATGGCTGATTCTAGCTAATTCCTTGGATTCCCTAAACGGCCTTATCCAAGAAACTGATGACTACTAACAGTTTTAATTATCCCAGTTGATTATTCATAAATAGGCCTGATACATAACACTGCTGAATATTTGAAAAATTACTCTGCTCCAAACATCTTTTCTTCCTTTGCTGGACAAGTAAAATGAAATTTCTCCTTGAATAATTCAATGAAGCCTAAAAGATTTGACATCAGAACACTGTTTTTCCCTTCTCTTCATCTGTTTTCAGGAAAGAGGGCTACTGGGAATGAGGGAATTGCAACAATGGATACCTTTTGTACATGCTTTCTTTTCCAAATCAGTTTGGTAATTACCTAATTAGGCTATCTCTTTCTTACTGGGGATTGATGAGTCTGTTTATGTTTCAGGAGAAGGTTGAAACAGCTCAGAAGAAAGGTTCTAATGGTCCAGCTTTATGAAAGCCATACAGCCTTGTAACAGGAGAATCAAGGAGAAATAGTGAGTGAGGAGGGAACCTCTGCAGAGAGGTGACTGCATCTGGTGCATCTAACAAGAAGCAGATTTTCCTGTCTGACCATGTCTGATTATGGGGAAAGAAGCAAATCTCAAGTGAATTATATGGTAAGAATGTCTCCTGGTCCCAGCCAGGATCTTCAAACCAGGGCAGCACCTTGTAGATAACCAGAACAGGGCTCCATAAATCTCTGACATGAAGACAGAGTGCTCAAATACAGCTCAGAAAGCACCATGGAATTGCCGGAGTCACAGTGAGCTGGCCAGGTTTTGCCCAGCCTATGTAGTGTGAAGAGTGAGTAATGCTTTCATAACAGCTGTTCCTCCACAACGCTAAGTGAAGTAGATAAGTATTCTGGTTCCTACTTCTTTGTATGAGAACACAGCAATTTTACAAACAAAATCAATGCCCATGCCTGCAACTATGTTTCTTTTCCTTTCTCATCTCATCTGCATTGTCACAGTCTGTATTCTGTACGAATCCACAAGAACCCAGTTCAGTAGAACACTAAGGGATGTTAACCCTGGAATCCCCTCAGCTTTGTTCTCAACAGGGCAGTGCAGCAAGTAGGGCTCTCCTTTCCTGACAGCTCCTAGAGAAGTATCTTTCTGTGAGTCCAATGAAGCAAAATAGATTTCCTATTTACTTCTGAGAGAAGAAAAAGTAGACCTGAACAATTCAAGTTACAAGACTATATTTAGGGTATAATATGAACTGACATGGAACACCAGAAGACTTGGATTATAGGGTTATCTGCCCTTTTTTTATGGGTGACCTTGAAAATGCTTAGAGAAAGTGTGAGAGAAAAGCAATTACATTTTTGAAATTACACACCACTGTTCTCATTCATCTTGATAAGCACTTTTAAGAAAACCAAAAAAAAAAATAAGAGCTAGAATATTGCTTTTATAAGAGTTAGAGAGACCTTGGCTCTGCAGAGTCACTTTTAAAATAATTTTAGATGTACAAAGATGAATTTTTATTTCCTTCTTGTTGCTTAAATTGGCTAATAATAAAAAAAAAACAGTTATATAGTGAGGCCTTCAGAAAAAAAAAGTGTAAAAAGTGTATGGGAATTTTTTTCTTGTTCTGAAAGGTATATAGCAACATAGTTTATACTTTGTCGTCACCTTTTCCATATACTTATCTGTATTTGTCCTTTGTACAAACAAAAGGATCTGAGTTATTCTTACCCATGCTGGTTATGCTCTCATGTTAATTTAGGAATATATCTCTGTGCTTTTTTTATTTTTATTATTTTCTTGCATTACCAATTAGGCAAGGTACTGAATAGTCTGTTATTCCTGCTGTGGGAGGGCTAGGAGTCAGAGTCAAGCATGAATTGTTAAAAAATGTAAATTCATCAGGACAGTTGACCTAGCCCACTGCAAGGCAACTAGTGTAAGTACTTTTCTGCTTGAATTATGAGAAAAATTGTGCTAGCTTTGAAATGCCAGAATCCATGCTGAGCTCAGTAAAAACTCTACAAACTCATAGCTCCAGTCTCTGCTCTAACAGCAAGAGCAATAGGGGTGATATTTGGAAGCTCTTGGCAGTGAGATAGGGAAAGAAACATCAAAAATCATTATGCTTCTCTTCTTAGGGCCCCCTTAGGAGTACTACTAGGAAGAATTCTGTCAACCTGCCACAGCTAATAGTCACTCAGCAACCCAGTGTAACCACAATTCCAGCCTCAATATGCTGCAGCTATTCAGTAGTACCATATCTGATGCTTGAGAAGGTGGAAAACATGATATGTGACAGCTGCTTATGAGTGATAGAGATAGTGAACAAAAAGCCTAATGGGTATGGGAATCTTCCTGCTCAGTGTATAAAAAAGAATAAGAAAGGGATGATGACTTTTCCTAGCATGGCTGCGTTCTTCAGCAGGCACCGTCCTGTGTGCCAGACAGGCATCTTCAACAGCTCAACAATGTTTGTTCACATGCCACCTTTGAAGCTTTGGTTGGCTACTCTCACATAATCGGTGCTATATCACATACCAGATAGCTTACAGTATTCCAAGAGGTTTTTATTCCTTGGACGAGGGAGTAGGAGACCAATAGGCAGAATTCACAAAACAGTCAAATCAATTCCTTGGGAATTTGTGCAAGAAAACCAGCAGCTTTTATAAACAACATGCACAATGTTGAAATCTAAACAAAGTTAGTTTGCCTTTCAAAGCAAAGTTTTCCCTATCTACCAAAGACTGTCTGGACTCTGTGGAGTAGTGCTTTTACATTTCATTGGGAACAATGATAAAACTTCTTGGCATGCTTGAAAGTCAAAATTTGCTCTTCCACAGAAAGTTTAGCTAAGTGAATTTCTATAGCGTAAAACCATTTACTTTCACAAAGTAGGAAATTCTGATCACAATATTTCTGTGACATAATTAAAAAAAACCAGAAAAACATTCCTTTTCTCAATTTAGATAAAATTAAAGAAAATTTCCCTCATCATCAGTAGTAAAGGCAGCAAATTCTGACCTCCACATGACTGCATTTTTTTTTATTCTTTATCATTGTCTGGTCCAAACATCAGGCACTTCATTAATAAATTAGTAAGTAAAGTAAAAGTAAAAATTTTGTTGGTTCTATAAGCAAAACTATAGAATGGATAGAGTTATAAGCATAAAAAGAAATGAACAAATTTGCTCAAGATACATGTTCTTTCTACACCCTCCAAATGGTTCACAGGAGCAAGAGTATCTTCTAATATAAAACCCTCATTTTTTAATAAAGTGGAAATACATATACTGGTGAAGAAACACATATAGCTTATCAATATGAATCACTGTATGCTGGTTAATAATGTTTCAATTCAAATCAATTTAATTCCTGAGAACAATACATCATAAATCATTTGGTTCATATGCACAGTATTTATACAGATTTGTCAGTATTACCAGGAGAGGAAAACGGACATCTATTACTCAGAGTTCCTAAAATTTACACATAAGCAATCACTTCCCAAAAACTAGAACCATAGCCAGCAGAAATATAAACGGTACTGATCCTGTAGGACTATTTTGTCAAATAGTCATGGAAATGGAAATGGAAATGAAATTCTATCCAATGTTGAGATAGTAGGTTTTTCTTCTTCAGGGGCCAAGAGAATTAACTCAATTACTCTGGATAAGTCATGCAACATATTTTTGTGCAACATATTTTGGGACAAAAAACATTGCATCCTAAGGAATACTTTAGGATTCATAGAGGTTAAATTAGTGGGCATTCCTTGATGATGCTGAAGTATTCCTTTTGACAATTTACATTAGATATATTCTCATCTCTCACATGTGTATACTGTGTTATGTATTATACTTATTCTCCAGTATTCAGCATGACTGGACTGGCATTTGATGATGAAATTGGCATCCATTTCCATCCATTTTGGGCTAGATGATCTCTAAAGGTTTCTTCCAACCTTAAGGATTCTATGATCCATGGAGAAGTCTCTTAGGGTGAAAACCTGGTTCCACTAGCTTTAAGAGGGATGTGATTTCCCATCTCTCCCATCTGTTTGTTAGTGATCAAACTGGTACAACTCCATGCAAGCAGAACTCGAATAAATAGAATTTTAAAGGATATGGTAACAGCTCATAATGCTATGAACCATTCTACTAACTTACATTTTAAAGATATTTTGATTTATTAAGTTGTAAAGGAGGATAAAATCTGAAGAGTTAAGAATTTTCTATCCAATTCTATCAGTTTTTTCTTAGAAGAATACTCTCAATTTTTGGCTGGATCAGCATACAGATCACTATTTTTTGAATCAACACTCATTCCTCTGCTGATCAACAATCATTCCTCTCCTGATTTTATTTTAGTGATATTACAGTTCTCCAAAAATAGCATTTATTAAAAAAGCTACAAATACAAAATAAACTACATTGTATGTTTATATCTGTACATAAATCCATATGATAAATTTAGGGATTTGTTTCCTTGAATGTATAACTCCCTCCCTCTTTCAAATGTTATTGCTCTTGTCTGCACGACCATATTCATGACATATTCTATACTCAATCTGAAGAAGGAAAATTTCAATCTAAAAATGCTAGAGGAATAGGAATGAAATGTCACAGAATTGGCAAAAAAACAGTGATATATATAAAAATACAAACTATAAGAATATAATTTACTGACTAAACTTGAATCAAACAGATTGTTTAATGATTTCTACCTATGTAACAGGTATATATGTATGTTTTAAATGCGATACATAATGATTATATTAAGTTATAAAATGGCCATTGCAACAAACTATTTAACTCCTTGAAAAAAAATACCCTTGTAATATTTTACTCATGTGTCAGTGATTTAAAATATTACACAAAAGATACCTGCTATTGTTATGATTTAGGAAAGAATACAGTAGACTGTTTCATGTTATCAATTAGAAAAAGTGGGGAAAGGAAATGGGAGCAACATCTGGATGCACAACAGAATTTGTTACCTCATTGTCCTTCTTTAGTGAAGACAGAAAATGAATAACACATGCAACAGCCCTTCCTGCAAGAAAACTAGGGATCTGCAAAAAGAAGTCATATATGAACTGAGGTCTTCAAAACAATCTCTTTCAGAAACGGATGTGTTATCTAAACAGGACGATGCTTTGCCTATGACCCCTACTCAGAACTTCAATGCATTTTGTCAGCTCTCCTTTCAGAGGAGTCTTATTGTCTCAGACTGACAGTCCACACCTGTTTAAGCCAGCAGTGTACAAATGAAGTCTAACTACATATCTATGTACCATTTCTATGCTTCAAATACTTCAGAGACACAAATAAATTCTTTTGTTTAGTGATGAAATTAAGCAGGAACTTGTTAGTTTAAGTTCCAATACCACTTATAAGTCAGTATTTGAGAAAGACTGAGATGCTTAACTGAGCAAGGACTTGACAGAACGTGACTAGTGCAAGACAGTTGTTTCTGGCCATCAAAAATGCTTCCCTTAAGGTTGTTTTCATAGGCTCACTACCTGTTTGCTGTTAGTGTTGCAGAGTGAAAAGGGAAGGGTGGTAGAACCAAAAGGCACATAAGGGGACTTTCTTAAATACAGTTCACCTACCTTTTCCCATGCCATCCTATTTCAGATTTTGAACATGTAACCTGCTCCCCATTCAATTATCTTGGACAGTTGCTTGGCCCAGGCCCACCTAATTGTTTCATATTTAAACCTATTTCTGAATTTTCCCACAACCTTGCCTAAAGTCATGCAACCTTCAGTAACATTTTGCTATCTTTTTTAAGGCACTCCTGAAAGACAGCCTGAACCACCTCATGCTACCTGATGGAGATATATTAGTTCTTCAGGCTAATTCAAGTAATTAATTGGTAATAATTACTAGTAACACTTATAGCACAAGTAATAGGTATACTTATAATATTTACTAATAGTAATTATCCTTGCTTATTAGTCTCCATTACTCTGAAACAAAGCAGTCAACATCTTTCTCCTACTGTCACTTCTATGCATTTTTGATTATCCCAGATGGTGTTATATCTGAATTTAGCTAAAATCCACATCTTATATTATCTTTCAGTATTTCTGCTTTAACGTGTACCAACATAACAGCAGAAAAGAAGATGCTCCTTTTGTTGGTCAGTATGTTATGATCAGTAGGAGGATATATTAGCAAAAACTCTAGACAGAGCCAGTGTAGCTATTGCAATTTTTCATACCTTTTTATCTGCAAGTACAGTGAAAGTATAACCATGGGTTCCAATAGATATTTGATGTAGGATTAAAATAAGATAGCAGAAGTTACCGTTCCTTGCTATCCATGACACACTCACCTAAAGCACAAATTTCTTGCATTGACCATCAGAAGCTGTGGTTTTTGGTGTGACAACATTAATAGAAATGCTGATGTGAAAACTGGTGGTTCAGGAGAAAATCAGACTTCTCTGCCACAAGAAAAGCAACACATCTGTCAGACAGGTGAGGCGGTTTCAGAGGCCATACAGCTTCAACTTTCCTACTGCTTTCCTACTCCTTGTTGTTTATCTGAGTCCTGTAGCAACAATTTTACCCCAGAGAGGAAACGCAAGTATACTGTAGCCACAAAAATAATTCATTTAGTGCCGTTTCTCAAATATTATCCTTCAAAAGTGTTACTAGTCATGCATATTTAAACTTCAGTCATTTGTGTTGAGTCTAAGCTCAGTATGATCTAACCTAACCTTTCAGACCTCACTTTCTCCTTCATCACTTTTAAGTTATTCTTCTAGATACTATTTAAAGCCCATCTGTAATTTGTAGCACTTCACACTTTCTTTGGTTTCTAAAGTCAGGCCCTAAATAAAGGCCAAAAAAAAAAACTTCAGACAATTTAATCCTTCCTAGAAAGGGCTGTTAGCAATCAAAGATTACATTCCATCAAAAATATAGGTTAACTCCAGCACGACTTTTTTGAATGAAGTAACAAACACTCTATTATATCCTTTGATCATTTGAGCTCACCTGTAGGAATTTTTACACCTTTTTATTAAACTGTTGAATTGTCTTTCCTGTACAAACTGGAGACACTTTTGGCAGGCTTAAAGTCATTAACACCTCTGAAGAATGCTCAGCAGAGCCTATAATGCTCTCATGTCTATGCATGTTAGTATAGCAAGTCTATAGTTTCCTAACAAGTCAAGCACTCTTTCCTCTTGAGATTTTTGTAGCAAATGGAAATGAATGAAATAATAACATATTGGCAAAATTTTCCCTGACATGAATGGGCACAGTAGAATATATGATGACCATAAAAGAAAAAAAAAACATTAAATTAACAAATCTGCAAAATTACCGTAACACCGTAACACATTTCCGTAACACAATAAATTGTCAGCTAATTACTGTCAAAAATAAAATTTTGAATTTTTTTAATTAGTGTCTGGCCAGTACATTTACCACTACCCATTATGAGAGACTGTATATCCAGTCAATCCACTCATATAGCACACACTTATAAATTCTCACACAAGTAGATGTATACACACTCTATCTCTCCTTCCCCATATTTATACATACACACACACATATATACATATATATATACATACATACATATATATGCATCTAAGTATGACCTATAAAAATAACTTTATAGTTGAATACTGCTCTTCTTTTAAAGATTTTTACATATTTATTTTATTTTAGAAGTAGAGCCAACTATAAACATATTCTTTCTTATTGACAAAAAAAAAAACCTTTAAGGAATGTCTGGCAATGCAGACTGCTATTTGGTTCTCATATGTTCAGCAATGAACAGCTGAAAGTTATTTTTCCTCACTTTCTGTAGGTCTTTACTTTCCTCTTATTCCTTCAGTTCTTTCATAAAGCTCAACTCTTCATACTGAAACAACATTTACTGAAAGACTAACATTCATAAATGGATGCATTCTGTCAGATACACATAGAACTGGGAGCTTAGTCTCCATTTCCTTTCAAGTCATGCTCTATATGATTTTTTTAGATGTTACCTAGCTTTTGACTATTTTAATATACTTTACACTTCAAATTCTCAGACTACTATTGCTAAATAAATTCTCCTATAGATAAAAGCATACTGCCAGACTGTCACTGCAATACACATACAAAAAGAATGTATCCATACAAATGAATGAAGGAGACAATAGGAAACACAGTACAAACAGCTATCAAATCCTAATGATGGTAGATATTTTAATTAACTTGTAACCTATAAAAAAGTACTTCACGTATTTCAAAATTCTCTATATTGTACACTCAGCTAAAATAATTCCCCAAAATGAAATTTACATTCCTCGTACTTCACCTATGATTTTCTTACAGAGCTCTTTGACTAATTCATATTTCACATCTTGGCCTATTTAGAGATAACTATTCAGTGGAGGGTTTCAGTGAGCTTCTGGATCTTAATCCTGTTGTCTCAGTTAGTCTCTCTAATGATTACACAATTTGATTGCCTCAGAGGGAGACAGAGAAGAATGGAGTAGAGAGATGGGAGCAGTTGTTTAGTCCCCATTAGCTTCTTATTATAGGAAAAACAAGATAGTGTCGTGTTGGCTGAGTTCACTGGAGAGGAAAACAACATGCCTTAGAATAGTTCTATACAATCAAGATATTAGAAGGATTAAATGTAACCAAACCTTTTCTAAAACAGAAAGATGAGCAACATTCCTTAAAATGGTAAACATTGACTCCTCTCTGACTCATTTCTGAGACAGTCTACTAAGGCCATGAAAATCAGAGTAGGAAATAAAGAGCTGCCTTTACCTATTTCTCTGTTGAATCACATAAAATGAATTTAAGATTGTTGAGTCAATTTTACTTTGTGCACTGAAGATTTATGCATGTCCCCAACTCCCAAATCAACTGATCAACAAAATCCAACTCATTTTTCTAAGTATGTATTTTCCTGCACATTGGAGTAACCACAGAAAACAGATGAAAGCTACTTCATTTGGTAAACACTTCTCATTAGCATTTTTCTTCTAGGTTTTGAATGGCTTGAAGTTTCCATTCTTTGTAAAATTTCAAAAATTACTTTGAGAATAATTCACAAAAAAAAAAAATATAGGAAATTTCCTTTGAAAGAATATATTGTGCCAAAATGAGCCCAACAGACTTTTCATTTTTCTATTTTTGATCTTGTCTAAAGTTAACATTAAAACAGCTTATTGTTTTCAGTGAAAATATGGAAAATGCTTCGATTTTAAATGGCTGCAGTTTCTGGGTGATAATTTTATCTTCTACCTAATCATGCTGTTATCTAATGCAGGCAGCAGCTACATTTAGTCCAAAGAAGCTATTTTCATTCCATGCAAGAGCTCTGGAAAGAATATGCATTACCAATCGCTCCTAAAAGTTCCAACATAGTGATGGTTTTTATTGAGAACAAGAGATCTACCGGGGAAAAGCCATGTTCTTATTTGCTTGTAATAATTGTTGGGCCCCTAGTGAGATTGGGGGCCATCTCTACCCATGGTAATCAACAATCCCAAGTGCAGAGTTTGCAAAATAAATAGGCATGTCAGAGGAAGGAAGTGAATACTATAAATCCTACTATTTCGTTTAACTTTAAGCTGTAGCTAAGTTAATATGAACAAGGGTAGATCAGATCTACTGGGGCATATGGGAAATAATCATTTTTGGTTTCTATGCCAGTATATTACAGAAACCTTGATTTAACTTCCTGGGCTGCAAATAAGGTCTAAGACAACTTGCTGAACTTCTTTGAAAACCTGGAATGAATGATACTGGCAATGATTACATTAACGTTATACGTAAATTGTTAGAATAGTGCCTAGGTTCAGATGAGAGAGATGGAAATAATTTTTTTTCCATTGGAAATTTCTCCAAAGAGACAGGCCAGATGAATGATGTTCACTATTGTTTTAATATTTGCCAAACTGCAGCTTTAATATTAATGGTTTATTAAGGTCATTCGGTTTCTTAACATTTTTCGTATCACCTTCTGTGATATTTATGCGAATTGCCAAGTGCTTTTTGTGAATTTCTAACTTCAGTGATTAACTTCTACACATACAATTTAAAAAGTAGGACGCTTAATTTAAACAGTATACACATAAAAGTTTTTTTTCTCTCTCTTTTGCCTTACACTGATATTGTTAAGTCTGAATCAGATATGAAATATACGCTTGTTATTGAAAGAAAAATCTACTCACATCCAAAGTTTAATGTTACTCTACTTTGCATACAATGACTTTAATACTGGTTTATCTACTTACTTATTGTGAATGTCCTCACCAGAGTGTTTGTGGAGCATATTATTTGTGGAAAAAAAAAACATAAATAGGGGCGTTAAATGGTAGGTACATATCTAGACCTAGATATGAGTGTTTGTATCTATACACCCTGAATATCTTACAATTTTATGAATTTTTCTGAAAATTTTTAAATTAAAAATCATCATTGCATCCTCTTCCACTAGCTGCATTAAAGAATATACTTCTATCAAATATAATCCTTTTCAGTGTTTATCATGAAATCATATATTCAAACAACAAAATCTTTTCAGAAAACTATGACTCCTTTTAATTATAGCAGGTAGGTTAATATATACTTTGGTACAACTTCTTACTCATCCTCTTAATGAAATGTAATACTGCAGATTGTTGTCTAGATCCTAAAACTGCAGCTTACATGATACCTTTGTGGTGCATTAATCTTTTAACCCCTTCGGGCACAATGAACATCAATTACACAGCACTGTTGCCCAGAGGTGAAATCTGTGAGCTGGAACTGAAAACTGACTGCAGCCAAGGCATCTCATGCAGCTCCTCAGCAATCCATCTTCTCCTGAATGTGGGGGCAGCACTCCTTCAGAAAGCCATCAGCACATAATATGGTATTTGAGTGTATTTGTGGCTAGAACTAACTTGTCGCGGAAGAAAGAGCTCACAAATCATCCTGACCCTCGTGACCCCATACAATTTGCAGCTGAGGAGCAGAGCCTATTAAATAGAACCACAAGAAAGCTCCACATGAAAGGAGCAAAAGGAGATTCTTAGAATTGCTCTAAATTTCTCAGAGAAGGTGGAAAAAAATGCCAAAAGTGCCACCAAAACCAAAAGGGAATCTCGGTACTGCTTAAAGATGAGACAAGTCCATTCTCAGGAAAAAAAAAAAAGGAAATGAAGTCAGCAGAAAAAAAAATACTATATGAACTCGCTATGAAGATTTCTTAGCAGTTCCAAATGTGTGCTTATAATCATTTCCCCTACCTAGCCTTCCAGCCCACCTTCACATCCAAAGAAGTTATATTAGCTGTATGCCTCCTATTTATGTTCTGATGGTTGTTAAGTTTGTTCTTAAAGTGTGTACAGATTAAGATAGCAAGAGTTTCACTGTTTAGGAAACAGAAATCAAAAATGTTGGTTCTTGTGAACCCCAGAGAGCTTAGAGATAGATGGATCTGTTATCATAGCTTCAAGAACGTCTATTTCTTCTTATTATAAGGCTAGCTGTTTATATCATGAATGCTTCTCAAACAGCTACCTGAAATTTCTAAGAAGTGCTTGCCTTGATGACATGACATGAATTTCTTTGAAAGCTCACCAAAGTAGACAGTTCAGGTAACCTTTAAACACTCTAAATAGGGACTTACTGACTGAATAATGATAGCAATAAAATGAAACAAAATAAAATTTCTGTTAAAGCAATTTTGATGGAAGCTAATGAAGTCTGGACTGACAGTGTTGTAGAATTAGGATGAATTATATTGTAGTATGTTTAACTTTGTTTAAAACTTAGTAAAACAGATGTCCACTGTATCTTGGCAGGATGGGAGGAAACATCAGTAGAACAAACAGCAGTCTTTAACCAAAACATTGTAGCTACTTATTGAAATCAGAATATTTTATATACATTGCAAACTTGGCACAAAAACTTTAAGGGAACTGCCTTCATTATTATACTAAAAATCATGCCTAATGGTCAAAAAGACCCTTCCGCAGGTGAAAACCCTTCCTCTGAGCATGTGTAACAGTGGACATGAGGAGTAAACAATATTGTAATTGCATGTAAATTACTAACCAATCAGTGGAAGAGGGATGTACTTGGGAAGGTACTGAGTGTGTAAATACAGTTTGGAAAGTTTGGAGAATGTGCTTGATTTATGGGAAATTACTGAACACCCAGGCTTCTGCAACTCTGAAATAAATAAGCAAATCTCTCTACTAAGCATGTGATTATTGGCTCATTGCACAATGGTCAGTGAATCTGCTCTTCCAACAATAGCAGTGTTCAGTATGTCTTCTGATATCTGTTTCACACTTAAGCAACTATCAAAGTCAGTGCACAGTACTGGATGATTTCTTTCTTCAGGAAATACTGGGTACACATCTTTCTGTTGCAAATATTTTGTTTAGGTTAGTATTTACTCCTTACTCAAATCCTGTTGTGAAAAGTTTTCCTCTAAACTACTACTTAGCTAATCTTCTTTCAACCAACATTGCCATCTTCCATCTTAAGAAGCATTCCTGTTTTCATAGAATCATAGAATCATAGAATGTGTAAGGTTGGAAGGGACCTTAGAGGTCATCTAGTCCAACCCTCCTGCACA
>JAUBOD010000169.1:621872-665968 GCA_032353885.1 Nothura maculosa
AGGGCTGAGTAGAGGGGGACGATCACCTCCCTTGACCTGCTGGAGACGCTCTTCTTAATGCACCCCAGGATCCCATTAGCCTTCTTGGCCACAAGGGCACACTGCTGTCTCATGGTCAACTTGTCGTCCACCTTGACACTCAGGTCCCTCTCTGTGGGGCTGCTCTCCAACAGGTCAACTCCCAATCTGTACTGGTGTCCAGGGTCAGTCATACCTCCTTTCAGCCCTCATTTTACCTCTTTAAAATAGTGGAGATGTTTATGAAATTAAACTTTTGGACTCAAATGAAGCAAATTACCATTATTTTATGTACTTTTTTAAGAATTAGGAAAAAAATATTTTGATGACAGTGTCTTTTCCAACAATAGTCTTTTTATAGTCTTTAATCAACTTGATTGATTGATTCTAGTGCAATCTGGCTTCACTAGAAACAGCTAGGGAGTCTCTGAATCTGGATCACCCAGATAAAAAATACCAGTGTAGTCAACTTCATTGGGGAAAAAGGAGAGCCTTTTTTGGTTGATTCCTTTTGTCCGTTGAGTTTGTTTACTTGTCTTGGGAGTTGATTTCTGTCATCAAAAGCAGAAATAAAAAAAAATAAAGGAGAAAATGGGAATATGAGAGCAAGAGCAATAGTAATAAGAGTGGCAGCACAAAAGCATCCCTAAAGTCAAAATGAATTAGTTACCAGTTCGATAATACAGTGACGAAAAGCAGTTATAAAGAGGTATATAAAATGGAATGCACAAATAGTTAGAGTAAGAGTGTTGCTGAAGACTAACGTGTTCCTGGAGTCCAAAGGTCATAGCGTGGGGCATATACATAATACAATAGATGTAAAGTACATTTGTCTCTGTGAAGTCTTGAAGATAATGTAGCTTTTCATCTCCTTGTTTCGATATCTTTATGTTCTGCTCAGTATATGTGCAATAATTTTTTCATTACATGAAATATGCAAAAAAATTTTAGGTATTATCAAGTACTAGCAGTACGTATTCTGCATATATCCATGGGCTTATATTTTAATATTATTGTAGCAGATGAGAATCTTGCTTCTTTAACAACTTTTGGTATATCAAGATAGCACCTCACTCATCAGCACATAAAATGGAGTCTCAACTAAGAAAAATATATTATGTTTCAATATCATTTCACTGAGGAAAAAATCATAAGATTGATAAAATTTACAGAAAAAAAGCTATGGTGGTAGATTCATGCATTAATTTTTGTCATCTCTCAGTAAGTATCCTCACATATCCAGAAAGAAAAAAAAATTGATGAAGTATTTCAATGATGTCCAACACATCTTAAAAACACAGAGGTAAATATGTTTCTTAATAGACTAGACTCGTCACCTCTCAAATACTCCAATCAGACTACAAAAATCAGACTACAAATCTACCCTTCCTATACCTTATCACTCTCTTCATTATCACTCTCTTCATTATCTTTTTATCTCTCCAAATTGCCCCTAATACTGTTGGCTGCAAACATCAAAAAAATGAAATTGAATTGCAAACAACTGCTAGTCCTATAAGAATATATTTTCAGTAAGATTTGATTTGACTTTCTTATTTATACTGTGTTATTTAGCCATGGAAGTAAAGTGTTGCTAGCTGATTGGAAATAGTCATATTTATGTTATTTTGATATTTCATGCGAACAGTGACAGGTGTCTCACAGCACTCTACCAGGCATGTGCTGTCTTGTTAGGGGACAAGCCTGCACTGAGTCATGGTAAGTTGCTGCCTCACAAGAGTACAGATCTTCAGTAATGAAGTTGTACATTGGAAGAGTCCAGATATTACAGTAATTTAGCATGGTCTTTAAGCTTTTGAAAAAAAAAAGGAGGACAAAAGGTATCCTGAGAAAAATAGACCATTGTACTATTCCCAGCTTGCCCCAATCACACACACCTTCTCATGATGAGATAGAGAGAAATACAGTAATTTCTCTCTGAAGCATTATGGAGAGAAGTGTAAGCAATGCCACAACCATTTATTTGATCCTTAAACAAACAACTACAGAGAAGTTACAAGGAGCCACAGGCAGAGAGATGTTCAAGGTTTGCTGATAATATTATGAAACAAAAACACTCCTTCAAAGTACTTTTGCTTCACTGTCAAATCTGGGGAAAAGTAAAAAAAAAGATTCCAGAGAAGCCTGCAAGGAACTGCAATGAAACTTCCTCTCCCTTCTGCTCTATTCCCTTCCTGGTCTTCTTTTTCTGTTTACTCCCCTCCTGCCCCTTCAGTTAATCAGCCTCAAAATAAATCAAAATTGTTTGTTTGTTGTTTCCAACTCCACAATTATTTATTGGGAAGTTGGAATGATTCTCAAATACCACCACACAAGTGCATGTCCACTGCTGCTTCTCCTTATTTGTCTTATCCTGCCTTCCTTGAGTAAGGAACAATATACATTCCTCGGTGATTAGAACAATTTTAGTCAGCATTGCAAATACAGCTAAGTAAAAATGATGCCAATTTGAATGCTTCATAAAACTGTGAAGCAACATGTTTAACTTCTTTCAGCTGTCTTCACCCAGTACAGTCTGAGATGAACAATAGAGAGAAGACAAAGTATCTGTTACCATTCCCTCCTTTCCTTCCATGTTCTTCATGGTGGACTTCAAATCTCTCAGTAAAATAAATCTAAGCCTACTGCACCTGGACGAGAATCTTTCTCCTCCACCCAGAAGATCACAGTAAGAGGAAAGCTTACCATTAAGAAACTGTGAACACAAAAGTGGGATTCAAGTAGCTGATGGATTACCAAATCAAGCTAGAGCTTAAGTCAGTTAACCAAGCACAAGTGTCCAATGCCATTTGATATCTCCTAGGGAATCCCCCTGCACCTTCAGCTATAACTCTAGAAGGCCATTGGGTCCTGCTTATATGTGTGTGCTATGTGCAGATGACCTGGGTAACCTATAGCATCCCAGATGGGACTAAATTCCCTTTTAGTCAATATAGTCAATTGAATCTACAGCACAAAATGGTTGATTTAAAGTAGATGTCTGTTTAAGCTGAAGGGATCGTCATGATTCTCCTTGGAAACTTTGGGGTTTTGTTCTGTTGCCTAACACAGGCACATGTTGTCACTGTAGACAAACTACAGCATCTCAGCTTGTTATTCCATTGCCTTTCCAGAAAGATTCAATTGGATCTATGCCATGTCTGCCTTTTTAACACTCCATATATCCAGCTGCATCTCTAATAGCACTAGATGCCCATGTTTAGGCAACTGAAATGAGCCAAAGAACTCTGCTGACAGGAACACAGATTCTTATCTCACTTGTAGACTCTTTTATGGAAATATTTACATTTAAACTGATAAAGTCCACCCAAAATGTCATGGTAAAGATTACAACTTTTAGTTTTAAAATTGTTAGTAAATGCCTGTGACAGGTAATTGTCAGATAAATGGCATATCTAATATGTATATTGAAAAGAAAAATACACAAATCAAATATCTTATCACTGTTTAACCAGCATTAACAGACAGCTGATGCAAATTCCATACTGTTTCATCACTCACAAAATAAAATCATCAGGGCTTTGCTGATTCTTTGTATGTATAAAAAAGCCATACTCTATATATACAGAGAAAGAAGAAAAAAACTATTAAATTATGAGGAATAGAACCATGAAATTATAGAGAATATACAGCAAGTTTTGTAAGAAACACAGAGCCACTGATGCAAAATGCAAGATCGCAGTAGAGAATGTTCAGAACAATTTTCTTACTTTCTTAAATTGCTGAAAGTCTAAGAGTGAATCATATGTCACATGATGTGCAATCATTACATGATTTGGAGTAAGACCCATAAGAATCCTGTGCAGTCAGAAAAGGGATGACAAGCTTTCCAATTCATTTTGAGAAGCTGGAGCATAATTTGCTACAAGTATAAAGACTAGTGTCCTGTCACTTCACATGAAGCTTAACTGATGTTCTTACTGACTCTTATTATATTGCTTTCCAAACAAGCACAACAAAGCACTATGATGAACAGGTATATGACGACTGGAGAAGAGACTGAAAATGTGATATGTTAGCTGATAAACAAGACTCCTTCAAATGATCTCAACAAAGATCCTTAGATGCTCATAAACATCTTCATAACATAATAAACATATAATAAACTTCTCCACTGTGATTACAGTGGCTACTGAAGACATGTAAGATGTACTAGCTAGCATCAACACCAAAACCAGTCTAGACACAACATGAAGTTGTTTGCCACTGATTTTCTAAGTTTCTTAGGCGATCAAGACAACTGAAGTTATGCTACAACCCAGCCGAATTTGCTGAGATGATACCACAGTTATTTTCCGCAGTTGATTCCATAGTTACCTTATAAACATCTTATATATATATTGCCACTGCTTCTACTTTTAAGTACAAGTAACTAATTCCACTTTATTGACCTTAACACTTTTTAATCAAGAAGTACCAGAGATGAGACGTAAGTCTATACTTGAAATTTTTAACTTGAGTTCACTGATTTAACATCTAAGACACTTTATATATATCCTGAAAAGTAAAAGCTATGAATATTGCACTTATTTAAAATTGCTTAATTTCTAATTATCAATTCACACAATCACAGAATCACAGAATGGTTGAGGTTGGAAGGAAAATCATCTAGTTCAATCCTCCCTGCTCAAGCAGGGACACCTGCACCTACATTTAGCATATTGTACAGGATCATTAAAGATGCATAAGATTTTATCACTATATTTAGCAAAAACTATGCCACTGAAATGAAAGAAACACAATCCATGCCTTAGTGAATACTTAATAGATGGCATTCGTATTATGAGCTGTGATCAAACCCTACCAGAGAGAGAGTATAGTTTTCAAACAAATTGAGTTTGATGTTCTGTTAAATCATAGCCTCAAACTTTCAAATTACTTCCATTCAGTAAACAGAAGACGCAAATAAAATTATCTAGTTATTGAAAAAAAAAGTTGTTGAGATTTTAATTCATAGCTAATTACATATACATTATTTTAATGATGGAAAATGATTTCTGTTATCATTTAATGCATCAAAAGTTCCAGTCTGGCCAAAAAAAAGAAGAAATAAACAGTGTAAGGGGCAAAGTAATTTTTTGATTATGTTAACAACACCAAGAACACTAAGTCTATCATATCGCTATTTAGGCTTGCATATATTCCTTTCTATTCATCTAGTTATTTAAGTTCTAACATCATCAAACAATGTTCAAGTTTCCCTCTATGACTTTGCATGTTAAACAAACTTTGAGATTGACGTCTTTTAGACCTAAAATGTCCTCCTCTTCCTCAGCAAATAGCATCAACAGAATGGCTGAGCACTTCAGCTCAACGTATCATTTCTATAGTTATTATCTTTGGCAAAAGTAGGAACCCAAGAACGACATCAACGAATGTTATTGCAATGCAAGAATAAATGGCATGAGTATTGTCCCACAAGAATGGAATGACAACAATAGCAAGTATTTAGCCCTTTTTGCGGTAGCTGCAACAGACACCTTAGTTGAGTTTCTTGCAGAGTCTCCAGTTATGTGACAAAACTATCAGAAACATTTACATTTTATATCTGTACTCATATAACAGTGCAGCAGACACTGTAAAATAATAAAAGTGGCATTATTAACATTTAATGTCATAACACTTGACAGCTTCATGTAAATGAGGACCTTACTAAGCAAAAAAGAAAAGAAAAGAATGCAACTTTTTCTTTAAGGTGAATTAAGAACTAAAATAACAACCAGTCCAGGTTGGAATCTAGAAATTCAACATGTGTGACACTCATGAGCATAAATTAGCTTCTCTTGCTGTCTATGCTTTTTATTTTGGTCAGGGAGGGTAAATCACCAAATTCAATATGTGCAGACTATTTATGTGTGGTATACCATATTCAGTATTTGCAATTCTACCCTTTCTTCAGCGATTACGAAGGAAGAGGGAAAAAGAAAGGAAGAAAGGAGACAGAGATGCATGTTCAGCTGACCAGCAGGGCATAAGAGGATCAGCACTTGCAGGTCTTCACCCCTCTGCCTTTCTTCCAGAAATGCAAGAGATGTTTTCAGATCTAAATAGGACAAACTAGAGCATTCCTGCCCTGTTGTCACAACAGACTTAGTAGGTCTTTTTGACATGGTCTCCATCTTTCTCATCCTTTTGCCTCATCGGGTGGCCATCATTTAGAAAAGTACACAGTATTTTGAGAAGATTGGATGACATCTATTTAATAAAAGAGAAGGAGATAATAATATACAAAGCAGGGTAAGGGGAAAAGCTATTTGTCAGAAGCTCCAGAGCAACTGGACAAAAAAGAACAATGTACACATGAAAGAAAAAGGAAATTGAGAGAGGTCCTTTTCCCATGAAGCCAAAGTAGCAAGGAATAATATTTGATAAGTAATTACTGATAAAGAAAAGCAAGAGGATCAAAACTAGATTATGGAAATGTAAGAAGACAGAGAATTAGGTGATACTTGGAAGAGAGAGGCCATTCCTTCCTTCATAGACATTCATATGTTCAACTTCAGGAGAAAAATCACCAGTTTGGTAATTATGTCATAGAGAAACCATAATCTTCTTATTTAGTAGAATCATATTAACTGTAGAAATTCATAGTAATAACAAATGCTGCTTGTTATTGTAGTAGCAAAATCTGACAATTCTTTCCTCCATTTGTTTCCTAAAATATAACTCATTTTTAGCTAACCTTGGCTTTTCTTTCCTAAACTGTACATCAAGAAAGCCTATGCCTTCATCCTCTGCACTGCATGTGGAGCTTGAAGATCTTTTTTCTATGCTTTTTAACATATTGTCAATCTGCTGATGAACCTGACTATTTTTAACTATTTACTCTGAGGAATGAGTCTAGTGGAGGCCAATGGCTAGTGGTGACTCGCAGAGGTCAGTACTGGGTACAGTGTTACTGGACTTATTTACCAATTGTTTGGACAAATGAATAGAATGCACTCTCAGCAAATTTACTGATGATACAAAACTGTGGAGTGGATGACATCAGAGGGCTGTGCTGACATTCAGAAGGACCTAGACAGATTGGAGAATTGGGCAGAGAGGAACCTCATGAGATTCAACAAAGTGCAGAGTCCTTAATCTGGGGAGGAATAAACAGTACAGAATGGGGCACCAGTACAGAGTGAGGGTTGACCTGTTGGAAAGCAGTTCCATGGAGATGGAGCTGGGAGTCCTGGTGAAAAACAAGTTAACCATGAGGTAGCAGTGTGCCTTCGTGGCCAAGAAGGCCAATGGGATCCTTTCCTGCATTAGGAGGAGTGTGGCCAGCAGGATGAGGGAGGTAATCCTCCTCGCTACTCAGGTCCAGCGAGGCTGCACTTGGAGCACTGGGTGCAGTTCTGGCCTCCTCAGAATAACAGGGATGTGGAACTCCTAGAGATCGTCCAGCATAGACCGACAAAGATGATTAAGTGCCTGTAGCATCTATCTTATGAGGAAGGACTAAGCTAGCTGAGCCTGTTTAGTATAGAGAAGATTGAGGGGGTATCTTATCAACATGTACAAATATCTGAGGGAAGAATGTAAAGAGGATGGGTCTGAAGTCTTCTTGGTGGTGGCCAGCAATATGATAAGGAATAATGTGAGCAAATTTGAAACACAGGAAGTTCCATCTCCGTAGGAAGAAGAACTTCTTGACTATTAGGGTGATAGAGCCCTGAACAGTCTGTGCAGAGAGGTTGTGTAGCTTCCTTCTTTGGAGAAACTCAAAACCTGCCTGGATGCAATACTGCACAATGTGGTATAACCGACCCTACTTAAGCAAGGAGTTCGGACTAGAAGCTGTAGACATCCCTTCCAACATCAACCATTCTGTAATTCTGTGATACCATTAATAGATCAAACTGATTTGTAATTTCATTGGGTATTTTGAATATATATTTTGTATATACAAAAAGCACTGTGTGACACAGAAATGCAAAAATTTGGTTATGATCTTCTAGAATCACAATTCTAGAATCCACTAGATTCCTCTAGATTTCTTTTCTCATTTATTCAGAAGAAAATGTGATTAATCAGATTTAAAAGTTCATATAAAACAGATTTCACTCATATCTTCCACCAAGATGTGGCTGATTTATGTCTGTTCTTTTCTTTCTCTTTTATAACTATTTGTTTTCAGACATCAGTGCTTGCTTAAGCAATCTAGTATGTAAGTAATCACTGCTTACATAGTAAGCACACATAGATTCTTTACGGATTGTCTTTCACTGTCCTGTTGATCTGGAGCAGTAAATACATGTAGGTATATTCATCATCTTCTGGCTTATCTAATTGCAAAGGGAATGACAATATGTTCTTCCCCTGCCACTACTGACCCATTCCTATGGCCTTTCTACTGGATAGGGTAACTGCGTAGATCATTATGGCATTGAATGCCCACATTTTTCTGCATTCATGAATGTTCTGTCATCTTGTCCCTCTTTATTTTGAGAAGATCAACCCAAAAGAGAAGTCTTGGGCAACCCTAGTGACTTATTTTGGCAACTGAGGGCAACTGTAGTGACTTATTGAAACAGTGTTTCAAAATACATCCTTTCATTTTCCCTGCTAGTCTGCAGAGAAAGATTGAGAGAATTATTCAGTGACTTCTAACAGGAAGTAGGAAATACTGTATGATGGTGTGTATATGCAGCTTGAACAAGAAAATCCTACAAGAGAAAGACAGGTCATGAACCTGAAACACTACCCTACATGCCTAGTACCATGAAGGCATTAGAAGCACAAATTCCAGGTGAGCCGCCAAACAAAACAAAGCTATTAATACGAAGAAAACTAGAATCCTTCATTTCTGATGCCCTCAGAGGACCTTCTCCTCATAGTCGCTGACCTTCAATTATAGTTATTTTAGTAAGAATTAATATTCTAAGGCAAGTAGAATAGAAGGGAAGGCTGAGGGGAGATCTGATCACTGTGTATAAATACTTCAAGGGAGGGAGGGAGGAGGATGAGGTTGGCCCCTTTTCAGTGGGGGACAGTGATAGGACTAGAGGAAACAGCCATAAACTGAAGCATCAAAAGTTTCACAGGAAGTTAAGGAAACATTTCTTGACAGTGAGAGTGACAGAGCACTGGAACAGGCTGCCCAGAGAGGTTGTGGAGTTTCCTTCTTTGGAGATCTTTAAAACTCGCTTGGATGCAGCCCTGTGCCATGTGCTCTGGGTGACCCTGCGTGTGCAGGGGGTTTGGACTAGATGACCTCTGAGGTCCCTTCCAACCTTAAGCATTCTATTATTCTATGATTCATTCTAAGTAACACACCCAAATGGATCTTAACTTTAACTTTTATTCCTTCTTACTTTTTTACTCCTTTTATTTTCTTTTACCACTTTCCTAATCCTCAGAAAAGAAACAGCTTTTCTTAGATCTTTTTTTAGCTTCTCTACTTATAGCAGATGAGTCTTGGCTGGCTGCAAACACAACTGCAAAGCCACTGATGATGTCTAAACTTCATTAAAATGAGCTAATTAGTTAGGGGAACTGATTTTATGTGACAATGCCTACCTTAGTCAAAAGTTTTGAAAGATTTGTTGTTAATAAATGACTGCTTTAGAAAGAATATTATCTTGCACAGAAATGACAGTGGAATGTTGATAAGCTTTGAATTCCCCAGGCAAACTTCAGAGGTGCAGCTAGAGCTTTTGCTCCTCTCTCACTATCTCCTTGGCCACAGTACAATTCCATGTATCCTAGAACACCAGCATCAGTACAAACAATGCACATCCCAGACCAAAGGGGAAAAAGTAGTGAGCTAATTGCATGCTAATTGGTATAGCAACTATAGCAAGTTGCTATAGTTTGGATGAACATTTTATGAATCATGTATGTGAGTTGTGGTCAAAAAGTTCACGGTAATATACAACAGTACAACATACTGCATATCTGAAAATTGAAGGGGAAAATTCTAGTATAAAATCACTATACTTAGAAAAATAGAGCAGTTGTCATGAAAATGGCTTAATAAAATCATAGCGTGATAAAAAGTTTTGGGAGAATACGAATGTGACAATGCATACAAAAATATCTAAGCCTGAAAACAGAAACACACTTTGTAATGAGAGTGCTATATTTATTTTGTTACTTTTACCTATATTGGTTAACTCATAAGAATAGATGGAAAAAGCCAGTAGCCATTGTAATATGAAGAAAGGAATTTTAATCCATTAAGTAAATTTGATTAAAGACTGGGTAGTAACACATACAAGGACATTTTTAATTTTAGACTTCCCTGATATTTAAGTTAATCAGCACACTTCTTAATCAACTTCAGAATGTGTATTTTCTCATGAAATTAGTAAGCTGTCTTAAAAACAGTTTTAGTTCTGTATTAGTACTTTTATTATTCCAGAGCAAACTTGTTCGACTTTTTTTATCATTTTAAAAGATGCTTATAGAGAAACTGAATTTGAGAGCTTAGTTAATATTATTTTCTGACTATGTTTTATACTCATTCATCATGGAAAGGCAAACAATATACAAATGAAGCATTCCTCATTCAGTAGCTGCAAAAAGTATTAAAAATTAATCGTTGGCTTAAGCTATACACATAGAACATATGACCTATTGAAGAATTAACCCTTACTCTTTGCATCATTTGGATCATCATGTTTCTTATCATTAGTGATGTATCTATGATCTTTCCTCTACCAGAATCCTTACAATCTTCATTGAAAAAAAAGGCCTCTGTTCCTTCTAGGGTGGCGAAGGACAGCCAATTAGTGCATTTCATGACAAGACAAGGATATAAGTGCAGAGTCAGACCTCAAAACAATGCATTTGTATTTTCTTGTGAATATACAGGCTAGATATATCAAGCCAGCTCTTCTCTTTAAATGGATATGAAATATGTACTTGATGCATTCATTAAAAATCAAGTAAATGGCATTTTCATATCATCACTGTCACAGAGAGTCACCAGCCAGCTTTTACTAAGATGACAGAGAAACATCTATCTTAGAGTGGCATGCTTGGAACAACCTCTTTTCCTCTTTCCATTAGAACATAAACAACAATTCTTTCTACCAAAAATACATGAACAAAGACAAGTAAATTTCATCTAGGGTCACAGGAAATATATTACCATTTCTTTCTCTTTTCCCACTAAGAATGCTTTCCCTTTTTCTAGGAGTCTCTCTAGGTATGTTAGTACTAGAACAAAGCACTGAAACACTGAGTTCACTGATTGCTTCAGTCCTGTCAATATGCTTTAAAATGGTGTTAAATCTGAAGCAAGTAAATAATTAAACACAAGATAGTTACAAATTTTTTTAAAAAAGGAAAGAACAGAAAAATGTTAATAGGAAAAACTCTAGCGGAAACCTGGATGTTGCATAAACCAAAAAAAGCAATGCAGACACAAAGACAGCTAGCACTTCAGTGCTTTGGTTTCTCAGCTAGCAGGTATATGTTCCAATAGCAAGACAGAGGTCAACTTGAAGGTGAAATAAAAATTAAGAAATTAATCACAGACAGTAACAGAAATATTGATAATAACTGATGAAATTCAGAAAGCTTAAGGAAAAAAATGGCATACAAGCAATAAAAATAGCTCCCTGTAAAGAGTTTATGGAAACTCTTTTACATGTAGGCTGTTTATCTCAGCCATTTAGGCTATGAAATTGGAAAGCAAATGACCTGAATAAGCTGTGAAGTCTAAGCCAAGGTAGTAATATCTAGGATT
The DNA here is from genome assembly GCA_032353885.1 of Nothura maculosa. Lineage (NCBI taxonomy): Eukaryota > Metazoa > Chordata > Aves > Tinamiformes > Tinamidae > Nothura > Nothura maculosa. Next base: position 633,595 of record JAUBOD010000169.1, read on the forward strand.
ATTGCAACATTCATTTTTCACAGCCCTACTAAATCAATAATTTATATGATATGGTAGTTTTACAGAGATACACCAATAGCGTGAAAAGTGTGTCAATGTACATATACAGTAAATTTATAAGACAAGATTCTTAAATTTATATGTACCAATTATTTATGCTTTATACCTATAAACATATAGAGAATATACATAAACAATATGAATGGCATGGACTCTATGTTCAAGTCAGACCTGCTCTGAGCAAGCAGTTATGCTAGACAACTTCCCAGGATGCCTTCTAACTCAATTATTCTATGATTCTGAAATGTGTGCTCTATGAACTGAGCACCAACACTATGCCCCATAGAGCACTTTGTGGTTTCTCACTGGTCTGTAGCTTTGAGATCCATGAACTGCAGAAGCTGGTGTAAGCACAAAAAGCCACAAACATGATCCTGCTATTATGGGACTAGTAATAGCAGTAGTATCACAAACATCCAGCAGGAGAAACTGAGTACATTTTGCCTTGTGCCCAACCACAGCATTCATCATTATAACACGTTTTACATAAATGACAGTTCTTTCAGCTAATATACAATGGAAACAGTCAGGATAAAAAGAAAAGTAGAACTATCAGCTGAGGATAAGATGTAAAGTTCATGAGAAATATAATACAATATAAATAAGATTTGGCTTATGAAGAGAGTTTTTCTTTGGCAAATTCTGTAAGAAGTGAAGGATCATAACACTTGCAGATAAAAACAATAGTGGTCATGGTATTTTGACAGAGGTAAAAAATTAAAAATAAGGAACAAAAAAAATCAAGAAAATAGATCTTAAAAACGGCATCTTAGTGTATTCTTGTTTGAGTTTCAGGTTGTGTTTGTTCAGTTACTGCTTTATTGTTTCAAAGAAGTGGAAAAGAGAGCTAAATTGGATATTGATGATCATCTCTGGCATAAACATAGCACCATATTCATCCTAAGAGAAACTCCCACTGAACTGTTCAGCTCACACAACATATGACATAGAATCATAGAATGTTTGAGGTTGGAAGGGACCTCTAGAAATCATCTAGTCCAACCTCCCTGCTCCAGAAGGGACACCTAGAGCACGTAGCACAGGGAAGCATGCAGGAAGATTTTGAAGATCTCCAGAGAAGGAGACTTCATAACCTCTCATATTTGGCGTAGATCTATACCTGAATCTGTTATTTATCATTTTTCTATTTTGCCATGATAAGCAATCATAAATACATATTTTTAAAAAGCAATCATAAAAATAGATTAAAAATATGTATATATATGCATACATACATATGTGTGTGTATATATGTATATATTTATATATGTATATATGTGGCAACCCAGATGAACAGAGAGGAGTTGTCAGGCAAAAGGCAGCATGAATTACTTATGCCTCTTGCTAGACCTGTGTGAAGACTCAAAGTAGACTGGAAATGCAGGAGTTTGTCTCAGCTCAGAGACTGGAGCAAGTCCACAGTAAGGCTGGCCATTTGCTGATGTCCCATCAATGACACCTGGGTTTTTGAGATGGAAGAGGATGCAGTATCAGGACAGCTAGCCTGGGGACAGGCTCCAGGTTATTAACACAGCTACCAGGTTAACCAAGAGGCATAAAAACTTCCTGAGAAGAGGCGAAGAAGAAGAGTTAAGACCGACCAAGTAGCTTGCCTGGTAGCTACAGTTATGTGATAAATCATTTCTAAAATCAAGCTGTAATGCCCATTTGTTTCAAAATTTAATCTCCAAATTAGGGAGCAAAGAGAGAAAAAAATAAAGCAAATTTTTTGGACATTACAAAATCAAATACGATTCACTTCACCATATACCATCTCTGTGAAAATAACTTCTTCCCTGGAAGTACATTTCTGATGACAAACAAAGCCCAAAATATTAGTACCGTGAAGCCTTATTAGGCATCAAACCAATGTAGAAATAGAGTAGCAAAATAAATTCTTATCTTTTTCTATTTTTTTAACTAGTATTTGAAGCAAAGCATCGGGGGCTTCCTGCACTTACGTAGGTGTGAAATAGAAACAGAATGATTGAACAATGAAATAAAAATGTCTCCTAAACATATTGAACCAGTTTATGAATAAGTTAGGTATTACTTATTCACTATCCAGTGACTTTGGCTTGCCATTGCTATTTGCAGAAGGCTTTATTCTTGGTATGGATCCAAGTGCCAGATCACAGCTCTCGAGAAATGTGGGACTTGGCATGAGAATTCAAAATATCAGCTTTCCTGTAAAAGCATCAGGCTTGTTTTTACTAAAGCAGCAGTTATGAGTGATTTCTTTGGATTTTACTAGCAAGACAAATAGAGAAGGGATGATATGCCAGCTGTATACAGCCATCTTTTTGTGACATAATTGTGTAGAACAGAAATGTGAATCTATTTGGATTATTACATGTTGCATTTAAAAATCTATCTAACTTATATTTGTTATTCCTCTCTTTATAAAACAATTAACAAGTTAGGAGGGATACAGAACCTGCATTTTTAGTATGAACCAGACACTCGTGTCCAGAGTTGTGGGGTATCACTCTGTTTAATGCTATGTTCAGATAATTGCCTTGATATAATATTTTTAAATTAATAAGTCCTAAGAGTATAAAAGCATTAAGAGTAAATACTTTAATAAAGGGTAAGAGGATTAAAATCCAGATTTAAACAGGATACTCGCAGAAATGAGTTGTTTTTTTAATGGTTTGGCAAGCAATAAGCATCAGAAAAGCTTTCCTAAATCAGCACCATAAATTCAACTTTCTGGCAGGTCAAAGCCTTTAAGTGATTAATTAGAACTATATTTCTATTATCATACTTAATCTATGGGAAAGCAGTGAATACCTGCTCCAGTATCCACATTACTTCTTTCTGAAGATAGCTAGTAAGTTTTAAAAGCTTAAAAACTCCTTTTATCTGAACAGATATCTTGCTTGATGCAGCTATTTGCAGACCATAGCCACTTGTGTGTATCAGCCGCCATCACAGCAGCATTGAGCCCTCTGAGATATATATGCCATCACTGCAGAAGTCTTAAACTAATGGCAACAGCATACATCTGAACCTGTAGAGAAACCACTGCTGCAGATCCCCAAAATTAAACTTTATCCTGTAATGCCCATCTTTTCTCAACTTTTACCGCATTCATTTGAGCATTATGTCTATGCTACCATATCCTAGTATAGCAATGTCTAGCAGCTATATTCATTAATTTTGTTCTATTGCTTTCCTTTTAAATTAGTTATCCTGTGGTCTTCACCAATTTTGTAACATCAGCAATAAAGAATATAGCAATTAAAATGGAATCTTTTTCAACGGATGAGTTCAAACTGAGCCAAAATTTGTGGGGAAAGGTAATAAGATTTCAAATAAACAAGTCCATCTAAAAGTTTGAAATGTAAGCAACAAAACCTTAAATACACAAGCCGTATATATATATGGCATACATACAAACAAGCTTGTTAAGTAAATACAGTAACATTAACTTCCTTGGACAGCACTTCATTCAAACTATTTGCATGGAACATTTCTTGAGTGTCTTCCAAAATAATTTATAAAGTATATAAAAGTACGGAAAAGCTTTGCAAAACCTAATGCTTAACAATGCTTAACAAAATCAAGATGGATGTTCCACATAAGATTAAAGAGCCATAAAACATATGTTAAGACAAAAATATCTTTTCATAAATATAGATATATTTGTCTATAACATAAAAAGAATTCAATCTATAGGAAGCATTTGACATATCCAGATCAACAGCTCCCACTGCTTCATCTCTAACCAAAATATCCTTACACTAGGTTTAACCTAGCGCAATGAGGTTCCTTTAAAAGTTCGAAGAACAGTTAAATGTTTCACAGATTCATAGTTTTACAATAGAGTTTCATTTCCTTGTATTCATCTCCAGAATAACTGGTTAGAAAGTAGGTGACAATATTTCAATATTTAAGGATTTTTTTTTCCTTCCTAAAATTATAATTGTTTATTTTTCTCAGAAATATCCCCTACTTTCGTAATGCTGAATGGAATAGGTTTTGAATGATCATATTAGGAACTTTTTTTCTTTACAAAGATGTTTCTCACTGAATTTTCTCAGCAACTTCTTTATTAGCAAAAAGTCAAAAAAAAGTAGGGCAATTCATATGCTGAAGGACATGTCAAAAGAGTTGCCTATTTTGTTTTTCATACTGACCCACAGTGTACAAAATCAGTATCAGAGCTGTGTGCTACTATGATTACTTCTACATACTTTCTCTCAGCTAAATCTCACTGATGAAAAACATCTACATGTCACAAATTCTTTAGGAGTTTTTGTTGTTTGCTTTATTTTGTTTGTAAATGTTGTCCTAGATGCATCTCACTGGGCTTTTCTAAAGAACGGAAAATCTCTGAGTCCAAATTAAGGAGCAGGTCCTTCAGCCATGCAACAGCCAGTCTTCGTTCTGAGCATACAGTGTCCAGAGAAAGAAAACTGCAAGGCTACAGCAAGTTTTCTGTCTATGCCTCTTCTCTGCAGACTCACTAAACATACAGGAAGACATGATTATAAAGCAGTCCTACCTCCCTGGAAAGGTTTACATATGGCTAAACCCCGTGACTGGCAAAGTCTTAAAACAGTGGGGAAAAAAAAATTCACAAGACAACACCTCCCAGCAAGGTCCTTGTCAAAACAGAAACATAGATGCAGTGCTGACAAGCAGCCATGGTCAGAGCTAGGAGCCACAGTCCAGTGCCATTTAATTAATAAAATGAAAAATTTAACTGAAATATTTCTACTTTGCTTTTCTTTAGCAGTGCTATTTTGGCAGATTTAAGGTCATGTGCAGACATGTACAGACAATGGCACCTTGGTTTTGGGGAAAATAAACCTCTTCCTCTCTACTCTCGTAAATACATTATTCAAAGTTTAAAGATAAGAAAGTAAGATTTAGCACAAAATAGGTCTTGTAGGGTAAACCTTTGTGCTGAAACCGAGTTCCACTTCTTTGTAAAAAAAACACTGCACATTAGGTAGCTAGCAATTACAGGTGGTAGGTGTGTTTTACTAAATAAAGCCAAGTAAGGACAATCATTAAATCTTTAAAAGAAAATTTGGATTATTTTTCTGTTTTTCTGGTTGACTCTTTCTTTTCTTTCTTTTGGGGGGGGTGGGCGGGTGTGCATCTAAGAATCATCTTTAGTGTGATTGGGTTGGCCCATTCATACAATTTATGATTAACAGAAGAAACTTTGTTTGTAAGATCCAATAAATAATCTACATACATATTTTCCACCCAATATTTTAATTTCATACAAAATATAAGAAATAAGCAAAAGCATAAAAAGCATGTCATGGAACATGGATACACAAGAAAATAACCCCTCCTTCAGGGTGCTCTATTGCAGAGTTTCATGCACAGAAAAAGTAATGTAATTTAAAAGGCATGTTTTTAAGAGCCACAGCAGTCTCAAAATCCAATACTGAATACTTATGTACACAGAAATACAAATTGGAAAAGAAAAGAAAAAAAAAAGTAGAAGTGAGTGGTCATAAAATAACCCATAACACATACACACATGCACACTCACACAATCAACAGCAACAGCAACACAAAACACTTAAAAAACACTTTTACGATGAACAACAGCAGCACAAAGAGTGGGATATTCTGGTCTAAGAAACTGAAATAAATAAATTATTCCTACATGTAGACAAATCTACATGAAAGCAAAGCATTTAGGATAAAAAAGACAAAGGATCAAAAGAGTGAAATTATATTTGTTTAAATGAATTTTTGAAAGAGTATGTTAAGAGGTGAGTTTCACAAACAAATTAAGTTTATGTAGTTTTGACAGATTCAACAAAAATTAAGTGACAAAACCCACAACTGCTTGTGGGAAAAAACATGGGATAATCAGTGCCTGGAGTAGGGTAGGAGGGGGAAGCTTAGCAGGTGAGAGCAAAATAAGAACAGTTGATAAACAGATATTGTGAAGAGAAAAGCCCTGATGTGTTGTTTCTTGTGATATTTCAGAGTTCAGCCTTGTCGTGTTTACTGTTACCAAAATGCAGGTAACAAAATGCAGAAATAGAAAAGTAAGCCTAAGGATATTTTCACCTGAGAGAGAGGAGTTGACAGAATGTTAATTGCTGAAGACTCTTTGACCTACAGAATTTTTATGGCCTCCTTTCACTCCAGGAACTAACAAGGAAAATACTTTGGCTTCTATCAGGTGTCTCAAAGTTCCAGATGGAGTCACGGTAGCAAATGTTTGGTAATTTTTTTTTTTTATTTTCACATCCATGTAATTATTTAAATACCTTCCTCCTCCCTCCTTTTTATTCTTTCCCTTTGGTCCTATCTGTTTCCACACACGATCAGTCTCCTATCTTAAGACAATCTTCTTTTTTCTTATGCTTACTTTCATCAAAATCACCTGTGAATGGATTTAACTCACTATCTGTCAAAAAAAATGCTCAAGAAAGGGAATATTAGAGAAAAAAAAGAGGGCCTAACAAGAGTCATGGCATTACAGAGGCTAACTTGGATTGAGAAAGTTACCACTTCCAGAATGGTTGGTATGTATTGAATCCACTCTTCCATAACTCCCTCAGCAGAACAATCTGCCTCCTAGCACATGCTAGCAAGAGTAAATGAAAAATACAAGGGAATGGAGACACCATGGCCAAGACTCTGTTGTACACCCTGTGGAGGTGGTAACCTGATGGTGCTGTGCAGCTGATGGGTGAATGGAGGGTGGGGCAGAGTGAAGACAAAGTGGCCTGAACTCTTTTGTATTTCCTGCAGAGATGGCAACCTAATTGTACCATGCAGCTGATTAAGCTGGTAAGGGGTCTGGTGCTGGGCCAACAATGGTGGCATTTCAGTCCCTTCAGATGGACTTCACTCAAACTTTTTCTCATTCTAATCTCATAATAATAGCAACACACACCTCCATCCCAAAAGTTACCTGCCTCCATGGTACAACCACTCCTCACTGAGCATGCTTTCTAGATTTTTTGATTGACTCAAGAGACTTTTAAATCAATCAATAACAAAAGTAAGTATGACTAAAATAATTCAAGCTCCATCTAAATGTATAATATATATATATATATAAAAGGTGAACCAAGGAGGCAAGAGGTTAGAGGAAAAACTCCATTGTAAATTCTAGGAACGGCTGATGGGTTGAACCCCTTTCCTCCTCTTGGGTTTGGACACCGCCTGAAGAGCCTCTTTGAGGTTGAGAACCCTCTCCCATCTTCTTTAGTGAATGAATATTGTGCATTTGTAAATTAGAAGCTATCTAAGAACCCCACCCTGTAGTTGAGGATTTCCTGAATGGACATCTGAAACCTGCTTTGTAAATGTTGTATTTCATCACAAATATATCTTATTATTCATGAACTCAACTACTTATTTGGGTGGCGATCAGATCTACAGTCAACAGACTGTTAGTGAATCTGGTGTTGCCAGAATTGGGCCTATAGTTATCATAATATTTGATATTCCTAGTAAGAGATGAGTACAGTGGCCCCCAGTCCTTCTAACCTTGGAGAATCAGCTGGAATTTAAGAGGATTCATTTCTTACTAAATTTGCCCCTCTTCAAACCGCAGCACTATCCTCTGCAAAACTATTTTTAAATGGGTATTTTTCTGCCTTTTTAGTGAATTGATTTACGACATACATCCAATGCTGCAGCTAGTACAGGTAGACTGAGAGCATTCAGCATAGAAGGAAAGAAAAGAAGGAAATGAGACTTTTCCCTTTCAGTAGCAGCATATTAGACAATTCAAATTGATGAATACACCAAAAGTAAGAGAGCACTTAGATAAAAATATACATATATATGTGTGTATACATATTAGTGTATGTATTCATATGTGTAGACACACCTTAATATATAAGGTATATTAAATATATAAAATACCTATAAAGCATAAAATTCTTTTATTTATTACATGTTTTAATTATAATTTATGTTTGTTTTATGTAAAACTGAAAATAGATACATAAGATGCATTGAACAAATAATGATCTTAGAAGACAGAACTGAATTTTTGGCTGTACACACAATTTCCAGAAAGACCTGCTATATGGCTGAATTTCTCTAGATAGAACTGACAATCAAGTGAACAAAAGCTGTATGATTTTCAGTAATAATTTGATCATATTACTACAGTAATAATAGAAAAGAGTTTCAACTCATTTTATAAACTTGCATCATCCTGCATCATGAGGATCTTGAAGATCTTGAGGATCCATCTCGAGGATTGCCATCTTCAGGATCACTGTAAAGAGAAAATAAAACTGGTTGTGATGGGATGAGGGAGGAGGGAGGGAGGGGGAGGGAAGAAAAGCTCTAAACTGGCTCAGGAGAATAAATATAGCATGGGAAAATTGGAGCCAGGCCATCATGACAATACCTCTTTAACATGAAGCCCAAGTGTTTACATGGCAGCAGCATCAGAGACAGCAGATGTATGATGGCAGGGTCACTGATATTCAAGACTCACAGTGCTCTCTGCCCTATTATTGTCATACAAGTTATTAAACAGTAATTAAACCAATTCCTAGTACTATTCCTAGTATTATCTGTGATCTCAGATGAGATCCACTCACCTGTTAAATTTTGCTCATTTAGTTGTGCTGCGAGCCAAAATGATTTGAGCTACATCTTTTAATTACGGCATTTCTCAACTTCCAACTGCTTAGCTTTTTGGTCCAAACCATGTGTAAAACTTTTCAGTTTACACACCATCAGTTCAAATCATATAATTTCAGAAACAGAAAAAATATGTTGGAAAGTATGTAGCTGATAATACCACTATTTACAAGATAAAAATAGCATTAGGTAAGATTTATAAGATAATACCACCATTTACCAAGACAGCTGTCTTGGTTCAAAAACATTGTTAAAGTTATTCAGATACTTTAAATGTACACATTGCAGTTATCTTCAATTTTGAATGTAGCTACAGTCAAGGCTTAACAGAGCTAGTATTGGAAAAAAGAAAAGAAGTATCCTTCAAATATTTTAGATAATAATTTAAAAACTTTTAATTAATTATTACATGGTGTGGGTTTGACTTATTGTCTCAGACGAAGGTATAAAAAGTAAGACTTTGGAATAAGTTCACATAGCAAGCACAGAAAACCAGAAGCTAGAATAAAAAAAAAAAAAATCCATGTTTTTTCAGCAAAATCTCACTTTTGAAATAATTTCAGATTTTATCTGTTCCATAGCCATACTCTAGGCAAGAACTCTTCAGGGAAAAAAAATCCTTTTTTTTCAGCTTGGTTGTAATAAATAAAATAATAGCAATAACAACAACAACAACAATAATAATAATAGTAATAAACAACAAAGAATTTGCCCTTTTCTGTTTTTTTTTTCTAATTTTCACATTGAGAAAATGCTGGTGGCAGCTCCACCTGGCACATCTACATAAACAGGCTTGTCCATCACAAAATCCTTATATTCCCATTGTAATTTTTTCTTACAGGAGGTGCAAAAGGCCCCAGATTTATTTAATAAAAATGAGAAGTACATAATACTAATAAAGTATGATTACAAAACTCTCATATGCTATGTATGTGTGACAGAACTTGCGACCTCCTAAAATGTACTATATTTTTAGTAATGCAACAACATAACATCTCTTAAGTTTTTCTGCTGCTGAGTGCCGAGAGGTATAAATGCAAAAGATAATGACTAGGCTATACTTATATTGCCTTCCATTTTTTCCTTCATCTTTCTGTTTGCATACTTTTTACATAATAACAATTTGTACAGTCATTTCAAGAGTTCAATTCTTCTGCAACAATTCTTCAGTGTTGCTAGGGAAGATATTTCATAAGTATATATCATGTAAATGTCTGACACACTCAAAATTCTTTTATCATATAACCATTAATTATCAAAAATGCCCAAAATACTGCAGTCCTATTTCTGGAGATTTAATTAATATTTTCAATGGAAATAGGAGAAATACTGCTTTTTATTACTTTAATATCAGCATTTATGATTTAATATCTGCATATATGATTGACCGGTACTTTTCAATTAGAGATATATCCTTTAGGATTGGCAAGAGAAAAAAATTAAGGAACTAGAGGCAGTACAGGGGAAAAGGAAAAACAGACTGCATTCTATATTCTATATCCATTGACTGCATTCACTCCATAAAACAAGACAGCAAATTTCAGGCAGGAAAAGCAACATCTAGAGTTAAAATAAAACAGAAACACATAAAATGAAAGATATTCAGCAGAAATGTTTCTTTCTATGAACACAGCAAACAGAAGCAGCCAAGACACACAGCCATATGAGCAGCAGTGTCAGGCCTCCATTTAGATCTTCTGAAAGCATTGGTAGTGGTTATGTCTGGGGAACCTCCAAAGGGTTTTTGCTGCTGACAGGTAAGAACTTAGAAGAACTAAGTTAAGGACAACCACAGCAGGTGTTAACTGCTCCTCAGAAGCTCTGCAGCAAGGTGCAGTTGCTGCTCTCTGGGTCCTGCATTTACCTGACAAACAGTGCACTGGAACCGCGTGACTTTGTTTCCCTCACCTGCAGAACAATAGTCAGGGAAGAAAATGGGGGCTATAAAGAGTTATATCATCAGACGCATAGTCACTGTGACAGAAGGCAGGGAGCAGGCAGAGGAAAGGGGGTACATCACTACCACAGCAATCTCAGTGTGCAGTATGGTAACAGATGCCACACCAGCAGCTGGTCTCATCACTTCTCTATAGGCCCTGCCAGGAGGCTGAGGGACTCCATCCGAAGGAGGAAGACAGGGAAGGAGACAGCCCTTTGGCAGGAGAACACAGAGCTACCGGAGGAGGAGAGATGTCCCCTGCTAGAGCTGCCCAAGCAGTCCTCTAAACATTTAAAGGTGTGATATGGCTCTGCTGAACTCTCTTGTCTCACCAAGAGCTCTAGGAGCAGGCACTCAGTACAAGTGCTCTGCCAGGAACTGCTGTGCTCCAGTGTTTGCCCTTTGTTGCCTTCTGGAATCATTGTCAGCCCTGGCTGCTACTGCTACCAACGCCTTTCCCAAGTCCTAGAGAATGTAGTGAGTGTGCTGCTCTGATCCCTTGTAAGAGGAAATGACCCACACGGCCACAGGCTCAGGCCATGGCACACACAAAGCTGGTAGCAGGTTCTCCAGATGAAGCTCGCAGTGTCCCTCCCCAGTGAGAGGGCTGGATCACTGCTCTAGCCTCTCCGGCTGCAGGAGTTCAAGGCCGTGCTGTTGAACCTGTTCCCAGCATGCAATCAGAGCCAGCTGGTACCAGCAGACAGCCACAACTGTCATTGTTCTCCAGCTCTCTTGCAGCCTGCATAGCGGAGTTGGGACCCAGCTGGAACCGGCTGGAACCAGCAGCCAGGTACAACAGACAGTGTCCTTCAGCTCCCCTGTTCCTGAGAGCAGCAGCTGCTCAGGTCAGACACAGACAGACCGAAAGCCAGGCCATTTCAGGGTATTACAATGATTGCCACATCCTTAACACTCAGCTATAAAGACTGCAAAATGGAATGAGCCATGTGCCAGTCCCAAGCAAGGGCTCACTATGGCAGCTAATCTCAGCTGTGCTGGGAGATCACTTATTTCCACCTTAGCTTCTTCTTCCTCTGCATTTCCCTAGACCAGTGCTAGGAATTAGACCAGGAGAGAGCTGTGTTCTCTCTGGGTGTTGACAAGACCATCTACCCTGGAGTCAGTATGAGGGATTGCTGATTGCTGACCTGGCCACAGCAGGTCTTAACTTCTGGGAAACACTAGCAAGATGTGGCTGCTGCTAATGAGCTCTGTGGATTTCCCTTGGTCAGAAGGAGTAGGGGCCTTTTGTTTCAGCTCACCTTTGACTGAGGCAGACCAAGCACCCCATTAGCCAGGTGTAGGTAAAGGCCTAGTGCACAGCTCCTAGAGCATAGCCAACAGAGGCAGCAGTTTGTGCAAAGAAGGGGTCCTTGTCTCCCTTCAGAGCAGCCTACATTATCACCATATCTAAGTATGGTATCACCACAGGCCACGCTTTTCACAGCAACTGTTAGAACCCCAGTCATGTTAAAGGCATCCACCCAGATAGACCTTCCAATGGAAGATGCAGCTCTACATGTCTCAGGTTGCAGGGAGTGCTAGGGCCTCCCCGTTAGGCTGAGGCTGACAGTCATCCATCATGCAGAAGGTACACTGCTGTTGAGGAGCTGTGTCACCAAGGAGTTATGGGAGGAAGTCAGCAAGCTGCGTAGAAAGGGCATTAACAGAGATGCTACCGCTTCCAGAGCCACAGCCCCCCACAACAGCAGAGATGCACATGGAGCCTGTGCCTTGCAGGACTCTACGTGGTAATTCCAAAAAAGGTGAAGGCTGGAAGAAGCAGGAAAGCTCCTGCTCCTCCTGAAGATTTGCAGCTGATCAACAGGTTTACTGCCCTCCAAACTGAGGAGGAGCTGTACATGATTTCAAGAGAAGCAACTGCCTCAAAGGACTGGGAGAGATGGGATCCACCTTCACTAAGCAGGGCACATGCATCTTTGTCAGAAGATAAATAGGTAAGCAGGCAGTACGGACATGTCCCTGCATGCAGGCCACCTGCAACATCTGCTTGGAACCGGTGGCACAACACCTCAGTGTGCCCACTGAGGAGGGATCTTATCAGTGCATGCAAATATATGAGGATGTCAAAAGGCTGGGGCCAAGCTCAGTGATGTCCAGTGACATAATGAGAAGCAACAGGCACAAACTGAATCACATGAAGTTACAGGAACTGCTGTCTGAACTTCAGGGAAATATTTACTGTGAGAGTGACTAAACACTGGGTCAGATTACTTAGAGAGGTTGTGGACTCTCCTTCCTTGGAGGTATCCAAAAGCCATCTGGATATAATTGTGAGCAACATGGCATAGGTGATACTGTTAAGCAGGGCAGTTGAACTAGATGATCTTCAGAGATCCTTTTTAACTGTAGCCATTCAGTGAGGATGAAGGAGTTAACTGCTAATAGTAGGAAAAATTTTGGTCTAAGACCCCTATGTCATATTTGCACTGAATATTATTATAAAACTTAACTTTTTATTGGAAATAGCATGTCCTTCAGAAAAGTTCCATGTAGTGTGTATTTCAGCTGAAACAACCCAAATTTATATGGATTATGTGATATTATTATGGAAACTTCTTTGCTTTATTCTTTAACACTTAGATCAGTTATTCTCAAGGTACATGGTCGCTAGAGCTGAAAGACATCTATGTTGAATGGAATAAACCCGCCATAATTCAGGAGAAAACAGCAAGTGACCTGCTACTATGGGACCAGATGGGATCCAACTGAGAGTTCTGAAGGACCTGGCAGAAATGCTTACCAAGCTGCTCTCCATCATCTAATAGTGGTCCTGGTCAACAAGGAAAATTCCAGACAACTGCAGACTTGCAAATGTGATTCCTATCTATGAAAAGGATTGGATGGAGAATTCAGGGAATTACAGGCCTGTCAGCTTGACCTTGGTATCAGGGAAGGTTATGAAACAGATTTTTCTTGAGGACAATCACACAGCATGGGCACGACAATTAGGGGATCAGCTCCAACATGGGCTCATGAAAGGCAGGTCCTCCCTGACCAACCTGATCTCATTTCTATGACCGGGTGACCCACCTAGTGGATCAGAGAAAGCCTGTGAAGGTCGTCTACTTAGACTTTGGTGAGGCCTTTGTCACAGTCTCTCACAGCATTCTCCATGACAAGCTGACAGCTCATGGCTTAGGCAGGTGTACTCTGTGTTGGGTAAAAAACTGTCTGGATGGCCAGGCTGAGGGAGTGCTGGTGAATGGAGTTAAACCCTACTGGTGGCTGGTCCTGAGTAGTGTTCTTCAGGGGTCAGTGTTGAGGCCATTTCTTCTTTAATGTCTTTATGAATGATCTGGATGAGAGGATTGAGTGCACTGTCAGCAAATTTGCAGATGACATCGAGGTGGGAGGAAGAGCTGATCTGCTGGAGGCTGTACGGAGGGATCTAGATAGACTGGGTCAATGAACCGAGGACAACCATATGAAGTTCAACAGGGTCAAGTGGATCTTTTCCAAGAAGGGGCCTCAAGTTGCACCAGGGGAGGTTCATGTTAGATATTAGGGGAAAAAATCTACATGGAAAGAGTTGTGAAGCATTGGAATAGGCTGTCCAGGAAAGCAGTGGAGTTAACGTTCCTAGCAGTGTTCAAGAAACATGTAGAGAAGGCACTTGGGGACATGGTTTAGCAGGCATGGTGGTTATGGTTGGACTTGATAAACTTGAAAGTCTTTTCCAACCATAATGAATTTATGACCCTATGATAACTTAGCTGTTATAACTTTAATCAAATGTTCACAAACTGCAATTTTTTTTTCTATATTATAGAATCATAGAATCATTAAGGTTGGAAGCGTACCTTTAGAGGTCATCTAGTGACACACAGGGTCACCTAGAACACATGGCATAGAGTTGCGTTCAAGCAGGTTTTGAAGATCTCCAGAGCAGTAGATTCCACAACCTTTCTTGGCAATTCGTTCCAGTGCTCTGTCACCCTCACTGTCAAAAAAAATTTCCTTAAGTTCCTGTAAAACTTTTGGTGCTCCAGTTTGTGGTCGTTTCCTCTAGTTCTACTGGTCACCACTGAAAAGAGGCCAGCCTCATTCTCCTCACGCCATCTCTTGAGGTATTTATATACACTTATCAGATCCCTTTTCTTCAGGCTGAACAGGCCCAGTTCTCTGAGCCTTGACATATTCCTTTCAAAGACACTAATGGATCAAAGGAAGTGTCATTGTTTCTTTTCCAATAAAATGACTCAGTTACAGCCTATGGTCTCAGCGTGGGCAAAGGATACAAAGCTCTAGGTCAAGTCACCCTCTCTAAACCATCCTTGAGACCTCATGCAGCAATGGAGCATGAGGTCTCTGCTGAAGACTGCTGAAGCACAAAGGATGTATGTGTCCTGCAAAAGGATTGAGTGGGCATTGGAGTGCCCCCTCAGCAAGTTTGCTGATGATACCAAACTGGGAGGAGTAGCTGATATCCCAAAGGGCTGCCACCATCCAGAGGGACGTGGACACACTGGACAACTGAGCGGTGAGAAACCTCGTGAAGTTCAACAAGGGCAAGTGCAGGGTCCTGCACTTGGAGAGGATAACCTTAGATCCCCTGGTACAGGCTGCAGACTGTTCTTCTGGAGAGAAGCCCCGCAGAGAGGGACCTGGGCGTTGTGGTGGACAACAAGTTGACCATGAGGCAGCAGAGTGCCCTGGTGGACAAGAAGGCAGGTGGGATCCTGGAGTGCATTAAGAAGAGCATCTCTAGCAAGTTGAGAGAGGTGATTGTCCCCCTCTATGCAGCCCTGTTGAGGTCACATCTGGAATATTGTCTCCAGTTCTGGGCTCCCCAGTACAAGAGGGTAGTGGAGCTGCTGGAGAGAGTCCAGCGCAGGGCTACTAAGATGATTAGGGGCCTGGGATATCTGCCCTGTGAGGAAAGGCTGAGAGAACTGGGCTTGTTCAGCCTGGAGAAGAGAAGGCTGAGGGGGAGGATCTGATCATTGTATACAAATACTTGAAGGGAGTAAGGAGCATGGGGCTGGCCTCTTTTCAGTGATGGCCACCAACAGAACTAGAGGAAATAGCCACAAACTGAAGCACCAAAAGTTCCGCAGGAACTTAAGGAAAAATTTCTTGACAGTGAGGGTGACAGAGCACTGGAACAGGTTGCCAAGAGAGGTTGTGGAGTCTCCTTCTCTGGAGATCTTCAAAGCCCACTGGTACACAATCTTGTGCCACATGCTCTAGGTGACCCTGCATGTGCAGAGGGGCTGGACTAGATGATCTCTACAGGTCCCTTCCAATCTTAAGGATTCTGTTATTCCTTGATCCACATTGCATATATTTATATACAGTATTTGCTACTACATGCAAATGGAAAATCACAAAAGAGGACTCCTGCTGAGATATATCATATGCATTTAAAGATTTAGAGATTATTTCTGGAGTATTATTGTGACATCCTGAAATGGAAAACCATGAATTTTGGGGCTTTCAGTGTGGCTGACCACAAATTGACTTTTATATGATCTACTTGTCATCGCATATCACATTTCAGAAAAAAAAAGAGAAGTCAGAAGTAGGTTTCTGTTGCTTTTTAAATTTTTTTTAGAAACAAAAATTCCTTTATGCTGACAGCTGAAACATAAAGAAACATTCAAAAAGCAATAAACAATGACAAAAAGTAAAATACTTGGAAGTAAGTTTAGGCAAGCCCTAGAACAGTAATTTAAAAGTACTCTCAAAATAAGTGTGGGGGGGCCTGCTTCAAAAAAACAAAATAAAACAGAAGTTATCTGAAATAGCAAAGTCACCAGTGAAACACATGGTGCTTTTCAGGTAAAGATTCCAAAGTGCTCCATTAATATAGTCAATGCACATGTTTAAATAATTACTACCTAGGAGAAAGGCTATAATAATTATCTAACTACTACTTTTCAGGTGTATTAAGCTGTACCTTAAGGTGAAAAGAGAACCTCTAAAACTTGTATCTTTTTTTTTCCATTCATAAATGAAAGAATATACTTCAAGATGGAAAAAATACCTAGTCTCTATCTTCTTTGGGAATTACCTTAAGGACAATATTAGACCTTTTGGTACCTTAAAATCCTAGGAGATGTGCTTAACCAATTCTGTTTAAAATAGTCTGTTGTTTTCACTTTCCAAGATATTTTGCAATTACATAATCTTTGCCATTATTTGAAGTCTGTAAACTAAGTCATAGAAATTCAGCAAATTAGTAACATTTAATGACCATAAACTCTCCAACATATTCTGCTGAGGACTTTCTTTCTATAGACAAGTACCAAATATCTATACTGAAAACAAACATGTGAAAGGCAGTGTTTGTATCACCTCACATCCATCTGAATGTTTTACAATTAGTCTGAGTTAGTGGTCTATGCTCACTCACTAGGCAACAGTACATTTATTCCACACATCTTTGATATTCTCCTGGAATGAAGTCACTGTTGCTTTTCCTGATTACACTGGGACTTTAATGAACTTAAATTTGACAAAAGACTAAGAAGTGTTAGGTAAATCCCTAACAGTATTGCTTTTCTGGAACTTTTTCCAGAGGCAATTTCCCAAGGCTGTTACACAGTGATTGAGATCCGGAATGTGAGGCTTCGGGGCTTCAATGTCAAACATCCTGAGAAGAAAAGAAATAGCAACAAGTATACTTCCATCATTCACACCAAATGTACAAATAAAGACAAGTGGAGATGATCTTACCATTTTAATAAGTGAGAACAGACCTCTGCTACGCTAAAATAACCTAAAAATAAAATCTTTCCTTTATGGGCCAGTTTCTGAGGGCAACTTGAGACTTTTGAGATTGCTCTCACTAAAGAAATTATTTTCAAGAGCTTTGACTCTCGTTGAACTAGGTGGTTGACAAACATACTGTCTATTCCACATCTCAGAAAATGGAACATATTGTCTAGCCTCAAATTAAATGTAACTGAGTTACAATTATACATTGAAAGTAGAATTCTTTTCAACCATTCTGAGTATTCAGATCACACTGAATTTGTAAATCAATTGATGAGTGAGTAAAGAGTTAATGATGACCATACTGAATTGATGACTGAATTGCACTCTGACAATGTGGCAGACCTGATAAGGGAAAGACTGGATACTGTCCCCGGTAACCTGCATAACTTAAGGGTTCAGGGCAAGAGCTGCTGTGTTGACAAAGACCCAAAGGATAAGAACCTACCAGGCTTATTATCTTGAGATCTCCAGCATCCCAGCATCTGAAGGTCCAGTTACACCTGCAGGGAGAGAATGATATTTAGAAAGTCTCTAGAAATCTGAATGACCACTCTTCATATATATATACTAAAATATGTGCTGGTTGGTTAGGCACTGAATTTCTTAAATTACACATTTTGTTTTCAAAGCTTTTAGAGACTTTAGAGAAAACATAGCTTGAACACAGGTTTAAGGAGTTTCAAATAGTTCCTGTTCACCTACGATTTTATATGTAAATTTTATATGGAAAGGCTATATGAGACTTCAACAGGCTCAAAACTTGCTAAAGTTATGTATTGCATAATTTTTAAAACTGTTATTTAGGACATAACTTTTAAAAAATAAGCTCTTGAAATGATAGAAATATCTTCACTATTTAACATTAGATCTTACTTAATATCACTTGTCAAATAATTGAAAATTGCTCAGAAAAAAAATGGATATATTTCAGAGTTATTTTGCAGTGCAGGATCAACCTTACATATTTAAAACTGTTAAGGACTATATCACATAGATGACCTGCTAATTTTCCAGTACTAAAAGGCATTTATTATTGTACTGTTACCAGAGATGGCATCTGATATTCAGTGACTTGCCTATTCAAAGCTATATTAAAACCGTTCACAATACAGTCATCAGTTTAATTAAGATAAGTAATTTTTGTTTTTTTTTATGTTAAAGCTTTGATGTTGAGAAGCATCTCACATTCTGTTACTTTTCAGAAAAGAAAGTGAACTCTTGGACTAGGAAGTACACCAACTTAAAATCTGACTGTTCATTTTTGAACATTCTTTAATTTATAATAATATTTATATTATTTATAATAATTTTAATTTATAATAATAATAAACAAGCTTTAATTTATGTATACTAATTTTACTAATTGAATTGAAAACAAAGTTTATCTTCTCAAAGTTTGCCAGCTTTGTCTCCATTTAAAGTGATAAAAACTCAGTGCCTCATTTTTTTTAAAAAATTCTTTACCTTACAAACTGAGATACTCAGAAAGTCTATCAAAACTCATCACTGCTCTTTATTTGACTAAAATGCTTTCAAAAGAAAACTCTGAACCTTCACAAATTATTTGTTCCCAAGAGAAGCGGTGAAATCTGCCTTATATTAGAAACAACAAATTATAAGTAAAGGCAGAGTTTCAAGCAATGACCAACCCAGTGAGGGCTAGAAAGCTGAGTGCTGGGGATGCATACTTTTTATTCAGAAAAGAAAAGAAAAAAAAAGAAGAAGAAGAAATAGAAATACATAAAGAAATTGGTTGGCATCACTTCACAAAGGCTTTGACAGTTTATTATGAATTTTTACTTAATGTAGCTGTAAATCTCTACCAAGAGCAAACTGTCCACCCAGAGTATGTCAGACGTGTCCAAGCAAGTATCTCAGAAAAGATAATTTCCAGAATGTATGCCCTCTGCATATCACCATATATGTTATTTCATCACTGATGTGCCATCTAATTTACCTTTGGTGGGGTTACTACATACTGAGGGTAAAGGGGGAAAATGTGATCTATCATACCTATGCAACTAACTCCTCCTTAATTCCATTCCTGCTTTCTGTCTACACCTTGCCCTTTGCAAGGACAAGGGTCTCTAATCCATCTTGCATGACGATATACGTCTCAACTCTCTTGCATTCACACACTTTGGCTCTGCCTTACTCTACAGAATTTCATTTATCACATACTTTTATACAGTCTGTTACATTGGTATTGGCACCTATGATATTTCTGTTTAGATATTTGTGACCAGCATTAAATGTATCAGCTAGATCATCTTATTATTAATAATGCCTAGTCATAAAAAGGGTAGAGTTTTATATGAGATATCTGAAAATGAAAGATTATATTCAACTCCACCATGGTTCAAGCTTTCCTATTCTTAAAGCAACTAACACAGCAAACTTCTTCCTGTCTTTCAGGCAATGCCTGCACATAGCTTCCCAACGCTTCCTCTTTTAGTCATCTGCTTTCAAAGTTTAAAATTGATTACTTCACATCAGTCTCTACATTGACTTAAGCTAGAGCTAATCCTTTCATATAGTTGAAGAATAGTTCACTTGTTCCCTTAAATGGACTATCAGTTGTGATTTTTGCTAAAGCCAAAGGATAGAGGTAAATCTGATTCCTGACAAACTTTCCATATGGACAAGCATCTGTGTACACCAAGCAAACCATACAGAATAGTCTATTGAAATTCTGTCCCAACAATGGGAGTTAAAAACAACCTGGGGCTGCTTCATTTGCAGCAGTAGTTCTTTCTTTTCTGCCTTTACAAAACCTGTTTGGGCCTGAAACTTGGTTCTAAGAGTCTGTTTGTTAATAGCATGATTACTGTTAGTAATAGGAATTTTGATACAAAACTTGTCTGATTCTGTATTTTAAAACAACTTCATATATTTTTTTAATTAGAATGCATCCTTAAACTGATCAATTCTGCTCAAATATTTTAATGTTCCTTAACAGCCAGTTCTATTGAAAAACTCAGTCATCTGACTTCAGTTCAGGTAGATGATGTTGAATGAGAAAGAAAAGAATTAAAATAAGCTTACCAAGGTAAACCCATGACCACTCCAGCAAAACATCAAAGACATCATCCTATATTAAAAACCAACCAATCAACTAACCAGCCAATCAACCAATAAAACACTTGTGCATGATCACATCAAGCATTGCTCATTTTCTCCAGTTTTTAAAACCAACATGTTTGGCCCATTACTGAAACTGTGGACAGTGAGACGCAATAAGCTTTTTTTTTTAATGTATATGTATAGAATGATCACATCCTTAGGTATTGAGTACACAACCATAGCATATCTCAAATCTTGTAACACCCCAGAGGTGTGATTATCTCCTCTCATGCTTTAATTCTTAATTAAACAAAAGCTACAGCTCAGATAAGATCCATGAGAGGATTATGGTCATTCTTTGTTAGACAAGTGTGAATGTTTGTCTTTGAAATTAAAATTCAGGTGCTTGAGTGAACTCTGTAATATTGAGCTGTATGAGAATACAGTTCCTCTTAGTTTTCCCTTTGACATGATATAACTAGGAGGCCACACACACACAAAGCTGCAATCCCTAGAAATCAAGCCCTGAGTAACCCAATAAACAGTACAGAATTGCTGTCATTCAGATATTTTGCACTATAACAACTTTTCAGCATTTGGACTTAAATTAAACTGTAAATTAAGTATGCTTCTAAGGATGTTAAAAAGATTGATTCTCTTTACAGAACATTAGCGCAAGTCAAAGTGGCCATAACAATACTGGAGGAAGTCAGGAAATGTGTACCAAATTAGTGAACTTGCAAATATAAAGGTGAATAATAATGCCCGAGGAAAAAACAACATAAACTACTCTGGTGATTTAAAATATATATCCATATATATTTAAAAACATTAACCCAAATTATGGTCTTCTTTAAAGGTTACATTAGCATTTACAAAGAACTTTCAAGCAATTTAACTACAATGAATTTTAACAAGGCAGCTTCCTGTTCATATTGCTTACTTATTTTTAAATTTTATGAGACTCTTCTGGCAGAGTTTTGTAGCTGTTAAGAAGATGAAAGTCTGAATGCATGCATACTTTAAAAGTGGAGAAGGAAGCCATAGAAGAATAAAAGTAAGAAAGGAAAATAATCAATTTGGTATCAAATTTATTCCGAAGCCAAAAAGTGCATTTTTTTCCAATTGTGAAAGAAGACATGTAGAGAGGTCAAAGGTTGGGCGAAGAGGAGACAGTATTGTGTAGGAACTGTCACGCATCACCACCTATTTTGACATGCACAGGGCCGTTTGTTGTCTGTCGAACATGCAAATTAAGTGCCTGCTGTCATAGCTAGCCGATATCTGAAAGTGGAAAATGAGACCACCTGTAACCAGTGAATGGAGTGATGGACAAGCATTCAGAGCTCGTCATTTCCAACGCCATTCACACCACCTCCGAATTGCATATGACATGTAAAAATCTTTTCTTAATATTCACAACCGGGAAGTTTGGGGAATTATGGAGGCTTCAACTGCTGCATCTAATGGGTTCTCCAAGCAGACAGCTGTGACTGTGAGCTGGCTTGATAATTAGGTGTCCAGGAAGATTTTATGCTATGAATCAGTTAAAAGGGAGAAAAGAAAAGAAAATAATGGCAAGCAAAACTCGCTCGAATGGAATCATATTAACCCTTGCATGTCCTCCTCAGCACTTGGCTTTTATAGTTCCTGTGAAGTGAGATTTGTAGAAATCAGACACATAATTATGTCTTCTCTCTCTCTTCTCTCTTTCTACTCAGAAACCTGACTCCAACCTTGTTTGATGCTTTATTTTCCTGAAGAGAGCTTACAGCAGTATTAAATCTAAATTTGTCAATTCCTCATATATATGGAAGCAAAGACAAGCCTGTATTTGAATTCCTAGTAATATGTTCTACAAATATGTTGTATAGGATTTTAAGAAATAGAATCTTTGCACTAAAGCCATGTCCTGTCATATGCTTGTGCATATGAAAATCAAATAATTTAGCTTGAGCTTCTATAGTCCTTGGCATGTTATCTCCGCTTTTGTGTGCATATCCGTCTTTGTTCCTAGTACCTCATAAATATTGCAGGAGCATAATTCTAGGAAAACTGTAATGTATCTGTTTATTACTTCTGCTTGATAAACAGAGCTTGTCTAAAACTTTTAGGATAGGAGAATTTTGACATGCCAGCCTACACAGTAAACTCACAAAAGATGTTATTTTAGGTAGAGCTTAATTAATAACGGTGTTTGTTCCCAAATAAAAAAAAACCACAATTTCTTCAGTATGCAAATTCTGGGCTTTAGCCTTTCTGGTTGGGGTTCCCTTCAAACACAAACAAGACATAGGGACAGAAGCCAGTTAGCATTCCGGTAGGTTTTTCAACCTATTGAGTATGAATCAGAATTCAGCTATGGAATATTGTTCATGAACTTTTCGAAGTATAATTACTTGTGGAGCTAATCTGAAGTCTTGCCATAGGAAAATCACAACCTTGCTCAAAATTCGAGGAGTGAAGTTCATTTGCCAGAATTCAGTGGCAGCAAACTTACTAGGACACTAAACAAGCTTCTCGGGGGTCATGCAAGAGAAATCACGTCTTTAAAATAGTTTTTACTTCTTTATAAATAATTACTTTGAAAAAGATCCTAGCAGTACCTGTTAAAAAGCAACAGCTATCCCATAATCTCTTGAATGTGGCCCTGTCTTTTCCTTTGTGTTCATGCTCCATCTATTTCAGTCATCCAGCTCTCTCAGAAGCACAATTTACTTTCTGTCTGTTCTCTGGAGCAGAAGGAAGAAGTGAGTATTTTGAGCAGTCCTAGCTCACAGCTACAACCAAGCAATCCCCGTCTATTGGTTTACATCACTAAGACAAGTAGGAGTTCAAATACTACTCAGTCATTCCTACCCAGCCAATCCTATGCAGATGGTGCCTAGGTCTACTGAGGTGTACCTATACACAGCCCTGAAATTCTCACTGTCCTGCTTCATCTTTAACTCATTTGAAGACAGAAAATTTAAAATACTATCAGTTAAAAACATCCAGGAAAAGTACCACATTTCAACAAACTAAGTATTTGGCATCAACGCTAGATTAAAGATTTCTCCTTCAAAAGATCAATAACTAATTGCTTACAATACATGTACCCCTGTAGTGCCCAGCCTGACTGTCAGTGTGTTCTGGTTGAAAACGCCACTTTGAGCATATCTTGGCTTTTTATTCTCTTATAACTTCCTGTAAAATTGGAAGAAAAAACCATAAGCCTCACAGACTGGCTTCTGATATGTCCTTCAGTCAGACTGCAGTCTGCAATATTGGTGCAAGCACAAAAGTATTACTGTTATTAAAGGTTGTAACTGTACAAACATCTATAAATATACTTAATATGGTTTGCTCAATAAGAGTTTATCATTTTCAGACATCAAAAAACAGGTAGTTAGGTAACATCATCTCTAAATTAGAGACCAAGGTTTGCTACAAAGCTGTTGTTAGGGGTGGAGGGGAGAAGGGGTCACTATTTGCTTTCAAGTCAAACTGGCGAAGAACATGTACATCCCAAATTTAGGTCATAGCCATGTGACTAGCTAGTCTTACTCAGGCGAAACATTTTAGCCAACAATATATTTCCTCAAAGTTAATTTCAGAGTAAATGTTCCAAATAGGTCACAAACTGACACTAAATATTTTTTCACTACAGGTCTGAGTATCTGGGAAGAGGGGTTTGTTTATTTTTAATGAGAATTATAGATACTTGCTGAAATATTGCAATAGCAGGAATTCCACACAATCAGATTTGAAATTTCTGTTAAACTACTTTAGGCTAGATGCTGCCTCTTTATATATTCAGAAAACAGCACATCATGCTGGACATCCGACTCTTCTATCAGCAGAGGATGCAATGACATATTAATTGGAAAACAAAAAGATCTTAAGAATACAATTACCAAAGTTATCCTACTTACTATGAAAAGTCACACTTATTGGAGCAGATCCAGAAAAAGTACTCCATAGGGTGACATGTTACATTGTCCAACCTTGTCTCACTGAACTTGTTTAGGTCAAAACAAGCCACCAAATGCTCATCAGTTTTGAAACTTAGTTTACTACTTCTGCTTGTTCAAAAGGGATTTCACCACCTAACGTGAGGCTTTTATTTCTGTAGGCTGTTTTCTATAGAGGTTTCATTTGTCTTCCTTTTATTATTTTATTTGATGTGCCTTGAAGACTCATGCCATTGGCAAGAAAACAATTCAAGGACCCAAAAGTTCTCTCTATTCTGGAGAGACTTGCAACATAGGTAGGGAAAACAAATAAAGCATTTTACTTTCATGTGATGCTTTTCTAGGAAGCAGTTGCTTCCTAGAAAGCACCTGCTGTTGAGAAGCAGAGTGACTAGGAAAGGCACAGTGAATGACAGAATTAACGTTATAGAACTCTAGGTTCAACTGTAAATAAGGAGAGGCAATTACTCTTTCTATATGAATAGAAATTACCAAATTAATCCAATACACTTAATCCAAGACCTGTTTACCACTCAAACACAAGCCCCTTATAATCCCAACATGAAAAGCTAAGTATGACTTAAAGTGGTGTAAACACAATGAATTCGCCATCTTCACAAGGCAGTTTTAACTGTGATTGAGCAAATGCAGTAGTAAAAATTTAAAGAGGCTCACAGTAAAATTTCCATCTTACATTACTGATCATACATAATATTATCACTAATATGTGTTTAGACATGGCCCATTTTTATATAAAAAGTGTTTTAAGTTTGCTCGGGTACACAATAATTAAAATATTCATATGGGTTGAATATTTGAAAGCAGTACCAGAAAAATCATACCCCTTTTTTTTTTGTTGTTGTTGTTCACGTAACATTCTCCAGCTTCATAAAGAATAAAGAAAAACTTTATCTGGATTACAAAAAGCACAGATATGCTTTTCCATTCCCTTTCTAGTTGGAGTAGCTTCTCACATAATTTCATAGTTGATGGATTTATAACGTGAGCGGTATTCCATGTGATTTTATCTAGCTATTTTAGAAGAAATATCTGTTATCTACATATTTCTGAAGCCAGTTAGAAGAAGAAACAGCATAAGTGAAAAATAAGCTCAAAAAAAAAAAAAAAAAGGCATTGGGATGATGTCCTCAAACTGGAGCTTTATGATGGTAGTATAATGTTTCTTGAATGTTCTTGTGTTGTGACTGAATGAGTCTGAGACAGCTGCACCAACTTTGCACAATTAGTCAAGGTCAGGCACCACAAGGAGAAGACATTCATTATTTGTCATGGGAACAATGAAAGGGGTTGCAGGCTTTCTCATCTAGGGATGACTGTTAGCTACAGTTATTCAATAAGCAGTAAAATAGTAGAGTGGGGCAACCTTTCTGGACAACTGAAGTGTAAGAACTAACAAGGCAGAGCAACAGAACAAAAACAATCTTGTTTTAAGTACTGGAAGCATATGTTCTTCGACACAAATCAATGTTAAGATACTTAAAGAGATGAAGGTAATTATTTCTACAAACTTCGAGTAAAAACTAAATTGACTTAAAATCATTCCTGTATTACTGATGATTGGAATTGCAGATTTAGAAACTCAGAAAGAAAATAGTAAATAAATAAATAAATAAATAAATAAATAAATTTGGCAAAAGTACCATTCTCAACACAGACAGACATTCGGAGATATAAACTATGATGACATTCTGGATTGCTTTTTAGCAAGAGAGGCAAAGAAAAACAAGAAAACAATAACATAAAAAATATGTTTTGATATTGATATTTTATATCAAATTTTATTTGTATTTAATTTAATTATGTATACTTTGAGCTCTCTTTTGAGTTTCCTTATGATACAATATCACTGTTTTAAAAAGCAGTAAATAGCATCATTAATATGCATATGAAAAGTATACATCATGGAATTATGGTGTGGTTTTGATATAAAACTTTTCTTGCTTGAAATGCAGATTCATTGCCCAGTATGCAGTGAGCCAATAATCACACACATGGCAGTGACATTTGCTCATTTATTTCAGAGCTGAGCAAGGCTGAGTGCTTGGTGTCTTTTCACCAATCTAGCTCAGCCTCTCAACTTCCCAAACCATATTTATACATGTATGTACACAGTAATTAACCCAAGTGCTTTCCTCTTGAACTGATTGGTTAGTAATTTACATACAATTGTAATTTTGCCTACTCATTGTGCTCGCTATTAGACATGTTCAGGGGAAGGGCCTTCATCTGGGCAAGGGTCTTTTTTAACTTATGTGCACATTTTTTTTGTATTATAATGTAGACAGTTCACTTAAGGATACATGGACCTTGAGTTTTTTTGCCAAGTTTGTAAAGTGTTAAAAAAAAATCTAATTTTAATGAGCAGCTCTAAGTAAGTTCTTCTTCCTTAAAGAATGCTAGCTGTCTGTTCTAACATCTAATCTATGCATAAATATCTTCCTGTCCTACCAAGACAGATGAGACATCTATTTTACTTGGTTTTAAACAAGGTGAATCATCCTAATCGTGCAACACCCTCAGAGAATGAGGGTGTTATTTTCAGAAAAAATAAACACAATTATTGTATAGTACAGTACAGGAATAAATGTATAAATGTATTTTATTTTTGCATTTATATGTACAAATACATGCATTTTCCATTGCATAAGTTTATTCCTGTAATCTCTATCATTTATACAAACAATTGAAGCAAGTGTGAGAATGCACAATGTCATTAAACTATTATATGGAGACTTTAAGTTTATATTTTTTAAAAGTGCATTATCTATTTATTTATATTCAGAGTAACTCCCATGCAGTGCAAACACATCTTTTAAGTAAGTAGTTCATGGCAGTTTTAAACGTTTTATCGTATCTTTGCTCATCAAAGGAAAATGAATTTCTAGATACTTATGGCAGGAATTCTTACAATTAAGCAGTTTGAAAGCATTACTATAAGTATCTGTAATTAAAAACATCAAAGGACAAATATTCTATTTCTCCTCACCACTGGAAAACTAGGTTGCATTAGTTGAGAGGAAAGGAATTTTTCCTTCAGGTAGTTTTGCAGTTGCTAAGGCTTTGCAGCCCACACCTGTACTTGCATACCACCATAAAAGGGACAAGGATAGAAATACATGAAAATCTTCTCAAATTCTTAATCCTCAGAGGGCCAGCCTCGGCCATATCCACCCCCTTTTGCTGCTACTGTCCTGCAGACATGTCAGGATGTTTGAAAACAAAAATGCTCACACCTGTTTGGGGTTTTTTTTTTTTCCTCCAAATTCCTCTAAATATATTTCCCCACTTGTCATGCTAGCTCGTTAAAGGAGACAGTAAAATAACAAGGAGGAGCAACAAGCAATGGAATTTAGTTAGCTGATTTTCTTTCACAGTACAAGATTTTGCAATAATAATCCATTATTAACTGGTATGATTGTTACAGTGATTGGCTTAGCAATTAGAAAATAGAAATTAGTAATTAGAACTAAATAGCGTATACTGCTTGTCACATAAAATAAAATAAAATAAAATAAAATACTAAGTATATCCTGACTGTACAAGAGCCTTTCACCTTGCAAGGAGATGAAAATGCTAGCATTTCTACTTTTTGAATGTATAGACGACTCTTAACCTTATAAGGGTTGCAGCTGCAACCTTATAAGGGCTGCAGCTCCGGCTGAGGGGAATAGAGTGATACTCGCAGTCCAGCCAGAGGAGCTGGTCAGATGTTGTTCTCAATCTCTGCTCAGTTCATCAGTGCTTGACTCTGTCTTTCATATCCTTAGGGAAGGCATATGTGACTGTGCTACAGTCATCCTTATAAGGTAATCCTTCCAGAATCTTCAGGGAAGTTCTGAAAGATTATCTTTGCATTGTCAGTGAGATGGGTTTTGGTCCCTTATTGGGTATTTTGCAAGTGTTATCTGTTGTTTAGCTAGATGGATATTGTTCACAAATTTTGGTGAAGCGAGAGCACCCTGATTCCACAAGACTTCCCACTTCTCTATCATGTTGTTGGGGTCAGTACCCAAAGTTTCTCCATTGTTTTTCTGCCATACTGGCAGAGTTTACGCAATTTGACAGTCTGTGTTGTTAACTCCTTGCAACCAAAATGCATGCAGCTCAAATGAGAAGTGGATGATGAGCGAGCTGAGAGCTTGTGGGAAAGCATTAAAGGGTAGGCTAACATGGGGGACACTGTGGTGGGTATCTGCTACAGGCCACCTGATCAGAATGAGGAAGTTGATAAGGTCTTCTATAGACAGTTAGAAATAACGGTCACAGGTGCTGGTTCTCATGGGAGACTACAACTATCCTAATATCCTAATAGCTGAAAAGACAACACAGCAAGGCACAAACAATCCTGGGGGTTTCTGCAATGCATTGATGATAACCTTTTCACACAGGTTATGGAGGAGCCAACAAGGAGAGGTGGACTGCTGGACCTTGTACTAACAAATACAGAGGGGCATGTTGGATATGTGAAGGTAGCGGGTAGCCTTGGCTGCAGTGATAATGAGTTGGTGGAGTTCAGGATCCAACAAGGAGGAAGGGCTGTAAGTGGCCTGGCAGCCATGGACCTCAGGAGGGCTGACTTTAGCCTCTTCAGGGG
The DNA here is from genome assembly GCA_032353885.1 of Nothura maculosa. Taxonomy (NCBI): domain Eukaryota; kingdom Metazoa; phylum Chordata; class Aves; order Tinamiformes; family Tinamidae; genus Nothura; species Nothura maculosa. The sequence continues at coordinate 662,570 of JAUBOD010000169.1, forward strand.
CCTACTTGGAAGAATCCAATGGGCTAGGGCTCTGGAAGGAGTGGGGCCCAAGGAGAGCAGTTTTGTTTTCAAGCAGCACTTCCTCTACACCCAAAAACAGTGCATCTCTATGAGTAAGAAGTCAGGAAAGGGGGGCAGGAGGCCTACATGGATGAACAAGCTGCTCCTGGAAAAACTCAAGCAGAAGAAGGCGGTGTGCCCTGGTGAGGCCACATCTGGAGTACTGTGTGCCGTTCTGGGCTGCCCAGTAAAAGAGGTGGGGAGCTGCTAGGGAGAGTGCAGCGCAGAGCTACAAGAATGATCAGGGGCCTGGAACATCTGTCCTATGAGGAAAGGCTGAGAGAGCTGGGCCTGTTCAGCCTGAAGAAGAGATGGCTGAATGGGATTCTGATCAGTGTATACAAATACCTCAAGGGAGGGAGTGAGGATGGGACCGACTTCTTTTAAGTGGTGACCACTGATGAAGCTAGAAAAAAAGACCACAGACTGAAGCACCAAAAGTTCCACAGGAGCTTAAGGAAAAAAATCCTTTAAAAATCCCTCCAATGAGGGTGTCAGAGGGTGACAGAGGGAGGGGGGCCTTGGTGACGGAGGATGCCGAGAAGGCAGAGTTACTAAATGCCTTCTTTGCAGCTGTCTTTACTGCTAAGGCCACTCCCCATGAACTGCAGGGCTCAAGTGGAAGAGAAATAAATGGGGTAGAGGAAGACCTTCCACTGGTTGAGAAGGACTGGGTTAGGGATCACTTAGGCAAACCGGCCACTCAAAAATCTATGGGCCCAGATGGGATGCACCCAAGAGTGCTGAGGGAATTGGCCGAGGTTATTGCTCAGCCTCTCTCCATCATCTTTGAGACATCTTGAAGAGCAGGGGAGGTGCCTGAGGACTGGAAGAGAGCCAACGTCCCTCCAGTCTTCAAAAAGGGCAAGAGGGAGGAGCTTGGCAATTACAGGCTGGTCAGTCTCACCTCCATCCCTGGAAAAGTGATGGAGCAGTTCATCCTAGAGAGAATCTCCAGACATGTGAAGGAGAAGAAGGTGTTGAGGAGCAGTCAGCATGGATTCACCAAGGAGAAGTCATGTCTGACGAACCTCATAGCCTTCTATGATGTGATAACTAGCTGGCTGGATGAGCGGTCAGCCGTGGATTTTGTCTAACTTGACTTCAGCAAGGCTTTTGACACCGTCTCCCATACTATCCTCATACGGAAGCTCCCAGAGAGTGGATTAGGTGAGTACACAGTGCAGTGGATTGAGGGCTGACTGGATGGCAGAGCTCAGAGGGTGGTCATAAATGGGGCCGAGCCCAGTTGGAGGCCTATGGCCAGTGGTGTCCCACAGGGGTCAGTACTGGGCCCGGTGCTGTTTAACTTGTTCATCAATTACTTGGATGTGGGCACAGACTGCACCCTGAGCAAGTCTGCGGACGACACCAAGCTAGGTGGAGTGGCCGACACCAGAGGGCTATGCTGCTCCTCAGAGGGACCTGGACAGGGTGAATGTCAGGAGAGTTGGGCAGAGAGGAACGTCATGAGGTTCAACAAGGACAAGTGCCGGGTCCTGCACCTGGGGAGGAATAACTCCAGGCAGCAGTACAGATTGGAGGTTGACCTGCAAGAGCAGATCCCTCTGCAGAGAGGGAACAGGGAATCCTGGTTGACACCAAGTTGACCATGAGTCAGCAGTGTGCCCTCGTGGCCAAGAAGGCCAGTGGGCTCCTGGCTGCATCAAGAGGATGTTGCCAGCAGGGCAAGGGAGGGGATCCTGCCCCTCTACTCAGCTCTGGTGAGGCTGCACCTGGAAAATTGGGTGCAGTTCTGGGCTCCCTTGTGCAGGAGGGATGTGGAGCTTCTAGAAAGGGTCCAGTGGAGAGCTATAAAGATGATTAAGGGACTGGAGCATCTCTTGTATGAGGAAAGACTAAGTGAGCTAGGCCTGTTTAGCCTGGGGAAGAGAAGGTTAAGAGGGGATTTGATTAATATGTATAAATGTCTGAAGGATGAATGTAGGGAGGAAGGGGCCAAACTCTTCTTGATGGTGGCCAGTGATAGGACAAAGGGTATATGAGTACAAGTTTAAACACAGGAAGTTTCATCTCCATATGAGGAAGAACCTCTTTACAGTGAGAGTGACATAGCCGTGGAACAGGCTGCCCAGGGGGTTTGTGGAGTCTCCTTCTCTGGAGGTCTTCAAATTCCTCCTGAGTGCCACCCTGTGCCACATGCTCCAGGGATCCCTGCTGGAGTAGGGGGGTTAGACTAGATGATCTCTAGAGGTCCCTTCCAACCTTAACCATTCTGTAATTTTCTGTGATTCTTAAACTGCCAAGTTTTATAGGACAAATGGTGGGGATAGCACAGGTACAGCACAGTCCTTGATGTTTAAAGGTGGCAAGGTACAAATATGTTTTATTATCAGAAGAAAACCACAAAGTTTGGTATGGAAATGGTATAAAGTGGTGTGGCAGGATCATTTTCAAAGTGCAAATATGTTTTATTATCAAAAGAAAATCACTAAGTTTGGTATCGAAGTGAGAATAAAGTGATGTGGTGGGATTTACTGGTTTGGACTATGCCATAATTAGTTAAGTTAGTTAGAGGGCTGCTAGTGTTAGTGGTATGTGTATGTGAGAAAGGGTCTAAAGATGACTATCTATTACATATGCACATATCCTGAAGGAACTGATGCAATGCCAAGAGCACCCAGACTTCTGAAGGAAAATTATTCCACAACTGATTGGTACAATTGACAGCCTTTTGGCAAGTAAAATGTTGGTCATATCTCTTAGATAAAGAGTCAATATTCCAGCAAATCAGGCTATCATAGTGCTAAGTGTGTTCATGCTCGCATTCATTCCTCATTCTCATCAAATGGAATGACTGCATTGAGGTCTGGAGTTCCAGAGGGATCATGCATGTAATTCAGACCATATACAGCTTACAGAGGAAGATACCTTATTTTGGCAGGTGTTTGTTGGATTATCTGGGATCTGAAAGCACCGTGTGGCATTCAGATTGTAAATGTAGCGCTGTATGAGCACAGCGCCAATAACTAGTGATTCTGTATGCTCAGCTTCAAGTGTACAATTATCTTTTAAATTAGTCATGTTGAGGTATTTCATCAGATTAAAAGGAATTGCCTCAAAGATAATACCTCTACCTGAGGCTTGTGGATAGTTAAAGCACTTCAGTCTGAGAGTACAGACATAAAAATCCCATATGCCATCATGAGGATCACTGTAAAGAGAAAATAAACCTGGCTGTGGAAGGAAGGGAGGGGGTGGGGGGAGGGGAGGGAGGGAGGGAGGAATGAAGGAAGGAAGGAAGGAAGGAAGGAAGGAAGGAAGGAACGAAGGAACGAAGGAACGAATGAACGAAGGAACGAAGGAAGGAAGGAAGGA
>JAUBOD010000169.1:666068-678105 GCA_032353885.1 Nothura maculosa
GAAGGAAGGAAGGAAGGAAGGAAGGAAGGAAGGAGGGAGGGAGGGAGGGAGGGAGGAAGGGAGGAAGGGAGGAAGGGAGGAAGGAGGGAGGGAGGGAGGGAGGGAGGGAGGGAGGAAGGGAAGGAAGGAAGGAAGGAAGGAAGGAAGGAAGGAAGGAAGGAAGGAAGGATCATTATGCAATAATTTTGCACTACTGCTGTCAGTAGCTTCCTACATACATCAGGATGACTCATGAGCCTAGAAGAATCAAAAATAACTTTCTTGTAATACCTTGTAATGTCTTCACACATTGGGACACATATCTGCTATGCTGTTGTCTTGCTGTTCTCCTTAACCCGTTTCATTTTTCCCTATCATCTCCATCTGTGAATGTCCTTTCTTTGCAGTGGCTCGAGCCTGGCAAACCTGCCTATCTCTAGGGACTGAATTCATCCCCATCTCATGGTTAGCTTGATGGAGTTCTGACAGAGTGTCTGCCCAGATAGGTACATGTATGAGTGGAACCACAGGAGTATAGATATTGACCTCAGCGGCAATTTCTCAGATTTTGCATCGTAAGTTTCAATAACAGAGAGCCTTATTAAAGCTTGTAAGTTCCTGGGATTTATTGTGGCTTGTAACGATATGCCCCTCTGTCATACATGGCCCGAATGCAAGCAGCCTTCTGCATAGCTTCTGTTAGTTCCATGAGGCTGTTGATAGCAAGTCAACAGGGGTTCTCCCTTTTCTCTAGGGTCCTGTCCACTGGACCTATATGCAACTCTAGCTGTGAGGTATTTAATATTGGTCTGTCATCTAGAGTTAAAGAAAATTTCACATTCCCAGTACCTGAGACTTCCATGCCATCTAATATTATTTGGTCTCCTCCTTATAAGAAGTCTCACCACAGGTACTTGGTTTCTCATTCTGTGGGCTTCTTACTATATTTACCTTACAATTTCCCCAACTCACCCCCTGAGTATGGGGTTGTTCTAATGATAGTGTTAACATTACCTTTTTGAGATCCCATTACAGTTTCTCTTTTGATTATGGGTTGGAACTGCACGGGGTGGGGTCAGGATATAGATCGTCCCTATCTGAATGGGAATTTCTGCTATCATCCCATATATCCCTATCCTTAGAGATCCTGACAATTGCTTCAGGATCTTCCACCAACATTTTCCTAATTTGCCCTGCCATCATGGGATTTATCACTTGGGAGTGAATGTATTCTAGTTTATCTTGTAACTTCTGCATTTTCACTCCTTTTGCCTTGAGTTCTTCTTCTTTACATTGACATACCTGTTCTCTCATCTATTTTCTTCCTTTTTTCATTTAACTGCTCCTTAATCCTTCTTTTTGTTGAGCCTGCTGCTCTGCCAGTAGACAGGCTCCCAGAATGACACACATTTCTCTGATTTCTTCTATTCTGCAGACAACGGAAGATTCATCACTCTAGTCACCCTGTGCCCCATTAGTCCTTTGACTGGAGGGTCCACCTCTGTGATTCCTGACTGCTTCATGCAAGGACATTTTCGGTGTGTTTCTCAGTCAAAGTCAAACCGTTAAGGACCACATTCACCCGAGCCTTTACCTGCAAGGACAGAAAATCCTTAGTAGTAGGCAGCTCAGCTAGTTGACCAGTGTCCCAATAGCTCCTTGAACACACCCTCAACACACATTCACTCAATCACAATTACGCCTTAGCTTCCCTGATCCTGCTAAGTCCTTCAGATCCTCCCAGCTTTTACTGCCACGCTAGCTCACTGAAGCAGACAGTAAAATAACACAGAGGGGCAACAACCAATAGGCTTTAGTTAGTTGATTTTATTCACCAGCACAAGACCTTTGCAATAACAACATCAACCATTAACTGTCATGATTGTTACAGGGATAGGCTTGGCAATTAGTGAAGAGAAATTAGCAATTAGCACAACTAAATAGAGTACACTGCTTGTTCCAGAAAAATAAATAAATAAATAAAATTCTATAGTGTTAGTTCACCTTGAGTGTGCAGGAGCCTCTCAGCCTTGCAAAAATTTGAATATGCTAGGATTTCTATATCCTGAATGTACAAGGGACTCTCAGCCTTAAAAGGGGTTACCTTAACTCCACATCCCAGGCTAAGGGGACTGGAGTCCAGCCAAAGGAGTGGGTCAGGTATCATTCCCAATCCCTCATCACTGTTAGATCTTAGTTAGTCTTGCTTGCCTTTAGGGAAGAAGTACGTGACTGTGCTATGATCATCCTTATCATTCAGTAATGTTCCAAATGATTATCTGCTCTTTGCACTGTCAATAAGATGAATTTCAGTCCCTTATTGGGTATTTTGCAAGTATATCCATTGTTTAGCTAGAGAGATATTGTTTGCAAATTTTGGTGAAGCAAGAACATTCTGTCTCCACAAGATTTCCCTCTTCCCTATCTTGCTGATGGGGACAGTACCCAAAGTCTCTTCATTGCTTCTCTGCCATACTGGCAGAGCTCATAGAGATTCCAGGAAGATTTAGCAAGGGCAGGGAATGGAAGAGGTTTACCATAATTTATCTTCAAGCCTCAAATACCTTATATTCATCGTCAATCTCTACTGAACCATATTTGAAAAAAACAGGTTTTTAAATATATTAAATTTAGAACATTACTCAGTACAATTCAAATAAATGATTTGGCTAGCGCAAATTTATTTAATTTTATATTTAATAAGGATTCAGAGTTGACTGAATGAACAATGCACATAAACTGAGAAAAGCAGCTACTTACTTCCAATTCTAAATTTGTAGTGGTCCTTTATTACTGCACTGTTTCCAAAGCAAGGCATCTTTGACTGTTTCCTCTATCATAATTCAGATGGCAAAGGATAAAGTTAGGATAAGAAAATATCAGCATACAAAATACCTTTTTATGCCATCTGATTTAGTGAAATATGACAGATTCAGGCATTTTTTTTCCATCAGTCTGGTGGTTTTGCAGGAAGTTGGCACCTTTTTGTTTAGCTTTATGTTTAGCAGTTCTCCTTCTCTAGACTCAAGCGTTGGGAGGTGAGCTTTGCAAATAGAAGTAACAATGGATGTCACATTTAAACTGCTCATCATACAACTTCTATATCAATATGCATGGCTATTGCTTCACATGGGGAGAATTTAAACTAATTCAAACTTTGCTCATTTCAGTGTTCCTCTCTCCTAGGATAAGGCACTGTCCTTTCCACACTGGCTTTTAGCTTTTTTCTAGATGGTGAAGACAGGCTCCCTTATATGAAAACAGTGGTGAGCAACAGAAAAATAGTCACTAACACAGAACAAGGAAATTTATCAGAATAAGACAGACAGAATTTAAGCTGTTCCAGTCTTTTCCCTAAATTGATCACAAATCAAGCCATCTAAAAATCCAGCTTGGGAATTACTGGATCTGAGAAAAGAACTTATTCAAATGAATTCATCTAGCTAAAGGCAACTCTTATTTAACTGCATATTTTGAATTTTTCAGATATGAAAAACTAGATATTTCTATTCCATACTGGAAGGCTGAATTCTGAAACCTCACAGCACATTAAGAAATAATATTTTGTAGCATTATTGAGAAGGCTTTTCCCATATCTGGTATCAGTACCTGACTGGTTTGCAAATTTTTGCACACAATCTAAAAATAGAGAAGTACTACTTGAAACTCTTATTGAGCATAAATTCTGTAAGTGATAGCACTTTATATAAAAGTTCTACCCATGGGCAAAAAAAAAAGCAAATAATGAAACTTACATTACTGCTCCATATCTAGTAATTTATAAGCTATTTTTACTGCTTTCATTTAAAGTCACTATATTGTCTTTTCTCCAAACACTGTTAAAATCCAAGTAGAAACAACTCCAATCAGAATGAATTCTTTTAGTAATATTGTCCCTGAACACTATGGACTGTGGAATTTTCCAAATATATCTATTCAAAAATATGTTTACTGTAAAAAGGAGATAAATGTACTTACATGGTTGCAAAACATCTGAAATGCTTTAAAAATCCATAACATAAATTTTTTGCAAAACAGATATTCCGCTCAAAACTGAGACTTAGTCCGATGGATGTACAGCTTGCCCATATAGTAAATGAAAATATACAGCCATTCAAGTAATTTCTAAAACCAAAAGCTTCTGGTGAATGAAATACAAAAAGCAACACTTAGCAGAGCATTAGTGTTGTCATTCTGAGTACATTTATGTGCATGGGAGGTGTTGTCTTCTCTTAAAGGGTTTAATACTGTGGCAACTTACATATTGCCAAAATTGAACTGGTCTATTCAGACTGTCAGGAGAAGGCCAGCTGGATGGGAAATTTAAAGAATACAAAAATAACTTCCTTACATAACAAGGTGGAATAAGAGGAAGAATTGTGATTCTCGAATCATAATTCCTTTCTGGTACTACTCGTCATGTATTAACTTAGGCTTTTCCTAACAATCCTTAGAGCCTGGAAACAGCGAAGTCAACTGGACTAATCTGATTTTAGAGTAGATTGCATATGGATGGAAAGTTATAATCCGAACACCGTTAGCTACTAATGATTATTTTCTATGAATCAGAAATATCACTGAGGGGTGATTTTGTTTATTCTGAACACTATACTGAAAATCGTGCAAATTAAACTTTTTATAAGAGAGTAAATCAATCCCATACCAATAAATTATTAATATAACAATCAAATCATCTTTATTTAAACCTAAGTTTTTATCTACTGTCAAAAATTTTATATTAAGAGAAAGCATCTGAGCACCAAAATGCTATTCCTGCACATTTTCGATCATACAACAAACTTGCCTAAAGCTTCATTTTAAGACTAAACCTTAAAAGAATTAGTTATTTTAAATTCTTTCTTCTCAAGAACATAATAGAAGGAATATATTCAAAGCAACTGACTTGAACTTAACAATATTTAAGAGAATTTAGCATCTATATTTTGTGATTATTATCACCACCATTTTCCAAAACTACTAGGATAAGGCCTCAAGTTTTGGACATTTGATAAAGGCCTTGACTTCCAGAGAAAGGGCGCTCAGAACTTTCTGATCCATTAAATAGGAAATTAAGCACTTTGCTCCTGCATCCTTGCAAAAGGATGCATAAGACAGGTGATGAATCACTGAGCTGGATTTCCAATAATCACAATTCACAAGGAGATACATGAGAAGGAGCTACAGTCTGAGTCCTAGAATTATTCACAGAAGCTACTGAGTGAATATTGTCGCATAACAAGACCATGTGAGAGTTACACTCATCCCAGTTGTGAAGAAAAAAAAAACTACCCATTTATCGTGAAATAAATTTTTAATTTCAATATTGCATCAGGTTCCAAAACATATTAACTACATCACAGTGAAGAGGAAGACTGTAAGCTGCTTGTGTTTTGCATAGTATTTTCACAATAGTCATGCACTGCAAAAATACATGTGTGCATTGAAGGGTCGATGCAAGGTGGTTGTGGAAAGCATAATGCATTTTCATCAAAAGCCAAACGTAGAATAGCAATGTACACACTGGCTGGGCATAGATGACAAATTTTGCATAAATCCAGGAAAAGTGAAATCTGTCTCTAGTTTCATTTTATGAGCTTATTTGATGACTGCGCCCTGAGGTATCTAATAAAGAGAGCTACTTTATGATATTATTAGCGTAAAGTGTGTTCAAAGGTGAGCCGATATATCATGCCTGAATAGCACCAAGTAGGGGAAAAATATTAACAAACCAGACAAGATCTTTAAAAAGATCCAGCCAAATTCATTCAACTTTCATTTGCTCAATTACAAACTCTAGTTCCTTCCATTAAAAATAATTATTATTTTAATGGATGTTTAATTAATTCATAACTTAAATTAGTGCCTGAACTTGCCAAAAAGTCTGCTGCATTCCGTGGGCTAAGGATGTCAACAGCCTCCCAGCCTGGTTTGACCGACAGATTGGCACATGTTGCTAGTCCTACATATGGAGGACAGAAGTAGCAATAGCCCAAGGGCAATGAAAATGAACTTCAGAAAATTGAGACTAAAGAATTGAGGTGTGCAGGTCATCTTGGGTTCTTTTGCAACAGTAATTGTTATATGGCACCAGGCACGCTGGCATTGGATGGGGTTCATGATTCGCAAAGAGGAAAGAGGGTCCTTGAACATGAGTCAGGGGGGCTCAATGATAAGGCTTTAAATTTGATTCAACAGGAAAGGAGGATATCATCAGGGATGCTGGTGATAAGGTGTGGGACAACATACCATACCATTCACACCAGCTTGACACCAGAGCCAGCAAAGGATGCTTGGAGCCTGCAGAAGGAACACAGAAAAACAGAAGAGCTACTAGAAGTGCACACAGTCAAGTTACAGCTGCCCAGCTAAATATAGAGGCACATGGGGAGCCCAACTGAAATGTCTTTATGTAAATTCACACAGCATGGGGAATAAACAAAGGGAATTGGAGATGCATGAGCTATTGAAGGGCCATGATCTCATTGTAAATACCGAGAAGTGGTGGGACAGCTATCTTGACTAGAATGTGGCCATGCACATCTTTGTGCTTTTCAGGAAGGGCAAGCCAGGAAGGCAAGGTGGTGGCATGGCTCTTTATGTGAGACAGCAACTGGAATTTATAGATCTAAGCCTAGGGAGGACAAAATGTAATCAGACTGTGGGTGAGGATTGAAGAGCAAGTCAAAAGCGGTGACAATGTGGTGGGTGTTTGCTACAGGCCACCTGATCAGAATGAGGAAGTGTTAGTCAACAGCTTGTGAGGTCAACAGAAGTGACACTGTGGTGAGTGTTTACTACAGGCCGCCTGATCAGAATGAGGAAGTGAATGAGGCCTTGCACAGGCTGCTGCAGGTAGCTTCAGGATCACAGGCCCTAGTCCTTAAGGGAGGACTTCAACCACCCTCATGTCTTCTGGGAAGGCTACACAGCCAGGAACAAGCAGTCCAGGAGGTTCCTGCAGAACATTGCAGATAACTTCTTGATGCAGGTTCTAGATGAGCTTTGGAGGACAGGAGCGCTGAGGGACCTGGTACTAACAAACCAACATAGTCTGGTTGGATAATCTGGATAATCTGTAGAAGTTGGGGGCAGTCTCATCTGTACTGAGCACAAGATATTGGAGTTCAAGACCTTATGAGGAGGAAACTGGTCAAGAATTAGGATTGCGACCCTGGACTTTGAGAGAGCTAATTTTGACCCCTTTAGGGATCTAAAGAGAGATGACAAATACTCAAGCACCACTTTGTCCAAGCTCAGGATCAGTGCAACCCTACAAGAAAAAAGGTGGACAAGGCATCCGGGAGACTTGAATGGATGGGCAAGGACCTCATTGTAAAACTTAAGTAGAAGAAAGCATCAGAATTAAACAGAGGAAATCAGGAAGATACAGATACAGTATGTCCACATCAGACACTGCAAATCTAGTCTCAAACTTTATGCAGTGTATGGCCACCTACAGATGTGCTGATCAAACACACAATGAATCGCACCAAACATGCTCTATGCTAAGACCGTTTACAGAGTGATTGCACTGAGATAAACTGGCAAGTACTGCAACTGTCTATCAGAAGCATTGAAACGTTTGGTTACAATTTTATACCCTTCTGAAAATGTGAAAGATTTTACTGCTGACTTCAATACTAAAATAAAAATAGATTTTATGCCACTAAGCTACAGTAGGTTTTGCATTTTTAGATACTACAGGAATGAAATTATGACATAATGTAAATCAGGTTCTCAACCAAGGTTTTTCATTAAGTTATTCTGAAAGTTAAATGTGTCTATAAATATATAAGTTGCCTAAAATTGAAAGTGTTTTAATTAATATTCCAGAGTAAAGCAATGCAATTCTATTCAAAACATTCTAATCAACTTCATTAACTTAAGCTTAATTTATTAAACAAAAAGCCAGGGGTCAAAGTGGATTTTTTTGTCCTTGACAGGGAAGTAATGTTTACTTTAGATTAAAAAAAAAAAAAAAAAAAAACTTGTGTACATGTTTATCTACATGAGAAGTCAACATGAAACTTAAGAAAATATAACATGCTTTATAATCAATCCCTCATTTCTCTTCTTTTTCCCTTTTTTATGTCTCTGCTTTACAATTTAGTCAGTAGTTTCCATGCGTCTTCCAATTAGCAGATTCCCACAATCTTTCTTTATATTCATAACATTAAATTCAAAAGAAGGAATGAGAAAAAAAAAATTTTCCATCTTTATCACATTAATTGCAAACTAATTGCAAGTGATTTATGGCTCCAATATGCCTATATAGAACTGTGCTAGGAAGTTCTGCTACTGATAACAGAAGTATTTTCCAGATAGCTAGTTCTTCAACCAGGATCTCTTTCTTAGTGTTTCAACACTTCAAAAGGCCAAAACAGCCCTACTGCTTTATCTTAACTCGCTAACTTCAGGCAGATGAGAAAATCATTTAGCTTTTTCTTTCACTCCGTCTTTATCTCTCTTTTTTTTCACAGGAGATCTCTGTTTTCTAAGTTGAAATTTATCAGACTCAAAAATTAAGAGCACATCTTCAGGGAGAAATCAAAATTCTAAATTATAAGGGAAGTATGAAATATTCTGCAGTTATTTCACTACTTAATTTTTTAAAATCTAATGGGAAGGCTTCTGAACCTGTTCCTATCTTACAGCATAATCCAACAAATACCTGTTTAAACAGAAAACACTTAATACTCTTTCTACGGTGTTGATAGGTAAAGGGGACAAAATCTTGCCCTTTTTTTGTGCAGCAGTTGATATCACTCAGTGTGATTTCTTGAAATGTAATTAAATTTTAAGTGTACCCATTATATTTCAAACTATGCTTTGTAAACAAAGTTGGAATATAATCAATACGAATGTAACTTCCGCAAATAATGTGATGAATCTAAAATATTATTTTTAAACAATATGATATGTTCTTAAAACTAGTTAAATAAAATAGAAACCATTTTCAGATGTGGTAAAATATAACTGGCAAACTCATCTTGCATCACCATGGTGAGAATATGGTGAAAGCTCAAAATCACTAGAAGAAATAAAGAATTAGAGCAAAACATTAAACTGCCTTTTGTCCTTTACAACACAGGATTCTAGAGGAAAATCACAGAAATATCCTGTTTTCACTAAGGCATATGTCACTTCGCTATTTTAAAAGTTGAAATGTTTAATAATATTTTAACAAATATATTATTAAGTATTCTTTAATTCCACAGAGAGCAACAGTCTCATTGTTTGGTCTAAAAGAACCAAACCATTTCCAGTTTGGTTCAGACAGTGGAAATTGTCTGTATATATGTAAATATAGAAAAAAAAAATTGAACGCAGTACAAAGGAAGAGGCATTTAGCCTGTGAATTGCAAGGTTATTAGTGTAGCTGTGCACTGTCTAACCATAGCAGTAGATGATTTATGGTCTCCAGCAGAGCTTCATCATCATTGTTCTCACCTTTATTTCTATCATAGTTAATTAAAAGGAAGGTCATTGTCACCTTATGTTTTAAACCTTCTTAACATAATATATCACCCTGGGTATGCTTTAATAAAAGGAACTGTGAAGGGATAATGTAGTAGGAAAAAAAAAAAACTTTAGAGCATAAGCCATACTGTTAACAATTACACCTTAGATTTAAACATAATGAAAGTTAATAAGCATAGAAATGAAGGCTCTGTCTTGATATTCAGTCAAATTTTGATTAATTGGCTGCATGATCTAAAAGAAAAAAAATGGTAGTATGCTTTTCTTAATTTTGGGCACATATATGAAAAGTAATTTTCTAAAGGGAGGATGTTCCCTTGAAATAACTTTATCATACAAAACACTTCGTCAATAGGAAGAAAAAAAGAGAAACAAACAAAAATCAAAATGCAGAGTCTAAATATTACCTTAATGTTATCTTAAAACTTTTTCATATTAGGTATACAAAATGAACTACCTTTAAGTTGAAGTTTGGCTCAGACATTTCAAAATGTTCAGACAATAAACACAATGGCCCTTAATACAGTTTCAGTGGGTATTAGTATTTTTAAACCCCCGAGGGAAAAAATCAAACTGATCTACAATTATGTACTAAACACAGTCAGTTCTCTAAAAAACACAATGATCTAGGGGCGAACTGATTTAAATACATATTCAGTCCTTCCATCCAGAAGATCACCAAAATTTTTTGTGCTTTATCTACTTTAACCACACACACATGCTTTAAATAGGCTGTCTAAAGTGGTAGACCAATATGTGGGCTGAACATGTATGGAAAACTGAATGTCCAGTACTTGTGCTCCACAGCTCTACTTGTTAGCCACAGAAAGTAATAGAAATCTTAAATGCTGGTCACTTTTATCTCTTTCTAAGATCATCTTTTTCCTAAAATCTATTTTTATTATCATGTTATTTTACTTTAGTATAACTTCTTGGAAAGACTTGCCATTGGTTCTCCCTTTGATAGAGTATGTGTCTCAGGTATATTGCTACTCTTCTATGTGGTTGGCTTTTTTTCCAGTGGTTTGGGAAGTCTCCTGACTTCCTGATCAACGCTATAGTTTTCCTGAAAGTCAATTTTTTATCAATCTCTTTCACTAATTGAGCTGTAAACATATAGTGAAGAATGGGTAGTAAATTACTACCTGAATAACTTGTTCTTGACACCAGTTCTGCCTTTGAAAATGAAGTAGTCTACTTCTCTGAACAGCAGAAATGCAATAAAAATACTGTTTGGAGACAATATAAACCAATTATCTACATATTTGTATTTTGTATAATTTCTCTTGTATTTTCTCCAGACAGTATTAATGAAAGTTGTAGGAGCCCATGTTGTAAACCCAGGGTTGTAGAAGAGTCCTAGTCCCAGTAAAGACAGCATGCAAAAAGTCATGTTTAGGTACAGCTGAAAAACATGTGGTACCTCGGGACATGCACATTAGCATACACATACAACACCAAAATCATTTGAGTATATGTGTAATGTTGCTGTGTGAAATATTATGTTTTATAATTCTACACATACTACACATCAATGGCAAAATGGACTACTTTCTAACATCACTGATGCAAAATTATTCTTATATATAAAGAATTAATTACCAGTGCAAGTAGCTTTAAAAATATGCTGCAACACTGTTGATCTTTTCATCATGTCTTGTGCTTATAGCTAGCCTGCACTCAGCAATTCAACATCAGATTCAGGGTTCTTTCTTACGGAGCAAACAAATAATAAAGCAGGGAAATAGGAAAGTAAAAGCTCAGTGCCCTACATTTGCTAATAAATGAGCTTTTGGCTTATTCTCCAGTGAAGCTCTTTGTCACATTCTTTAGAGTAGTTCATTTTGCATGAGTGAAAGCATTTAACAAAAGAAGGACTGAAAAAAATGCCACTACTTCAAACATTCAACAAGAGAAATCATAAAAAAAATCTTATTTAAACCAAACAGTACAACTTTAATAATAGAAAAACTAAAGGGAAAAAAAATACCATCAAGTCCTTCTGAAAGGTAGCAGACTTCCATTTGGACTACTGACCACCAGCCACCAAAGAAGAAATTTGTACAAACATCTAACCACTGAGAACAAAAGGCAAGCTAAGGGAGAAAAGCTGAGGAAGGATGAATGCTTTCTGAAAGAACCTCAATCATAGAATCATAGAATGCTTAAGGTTGGAAGGGACCTCAGAGGTCATCTAGTCCAACCCACCTGCTCATGCTGGGTCACCTAGAGCACATGGCTCAGGGCTGCGTCCAAGCGAGTTTTAAAGGTCTCCAAAGAAGGAAACTCCACAACCTCTCTGGGTTCCAGTGCTCTGACACCCTCACAGTCAAGAAATGTTTCCTTAAGTTCCTGTGGAACTTCTGGTGCCTCAGCTTGTGGCTGTTTCCTCTAGTCCTATCGCTTTCCTCCTCCTCATTGCCTCCCTTGAAGTATTTATACACACTGATCAGATCCCCCCTCAGCCTTCCCTTCTTCAAGATGAACAGGTCCAGCTCTCTCAGCTTCTGCTCATAGGGCAGATGTTCCAGGCCCCTGATCATCCTGGTAGCCCTGCGCTGGACTCTCTCCAGCAGCT
>JAUBOD010000169.1:678205-722827 GCA_032353885.1 Nothura maculosa
CCTTCTCCAGGCTGAACAGGCCCAGCTCCCTCAACCTTTGCTCATAGGGCAGATGTTCCAGGGCCCTGATCATCCTGGTAGCCCTGCGCTGGACTCTCTCCAGCAGCTTCACATTGCTCTTATACTGGGCAGCCCAGAAATGGACATAGTACTCCAGATGTGGCCTCACCAGGGCTGAGTAGAGGGGGACGATCACCTCTCTTGACCTGCTGGAGACCCTCTTCTTAATACATCCCAGGATCCCATTGGCCTACTTGGCCACCAGGGCACACTGCTGTCTCATAGCCATCTTGTCATACACTGTGACACCGTGGTCCCTCTCTGTGGGGCTGCTCTCCAGCAGGTCAACCCCTAATCTGTACTGGTGTCCTCCCCAAGTGCAGGACCCTGCACTTGCCCTTGTTGAACTTCATTAGATTTCTCACTGCCCAGTGGCCCAGTCTGTCCAGGTCCCTCTGGATGGCAGCACAGCCCTCAGGGCTATGAGCTACTCCTCCCAGTTTGGTATCATCTGCAAACTTGCTGAGGGAGCACTCCATGCCTTCATCCAGGTCATTAATGAATAAGTTGAACAGGACAGGACCGAGGACTGATCCCTGGGGGACACCACTACATACAGGCCTGCAGCTGGACTCCGCACCATTGATGACCACTCTCTGCACCCTGCCACCAAGCCAATTCCTAATCCACCTACCCGTCCACTCACCTATCCCACGCTTTTGAAGACTGCCCAGGAGGATGCTGTGAGGGACAGTGTCAAAAGCCTTGCTCAAGTCCAGATGCTAGACCACATTCACCACTCTGCCCTCATCTATCCAGCTAGTCTCTCCTTCATAGAGGGCGATCAGGTTAGTCAAGCAGGATTTCCCCTTGGTGAATCCATGCTGGCCACTCCTAAGCACATTCTTCTCCTCCACGTGTCTGGAGACAGCAGCCAGGATGAGCTGTTCCATCACTTTTATGGGGATGGAGGTGAGGCTCACCAGCCTGTAGTTGCCCAGGTCCTCCTTCTTGCCCTTTTTGAAGACCGCAGTGACATTGGCTTTCTTCCAGTCCTCCGGCACCTTCCCCGTTCTCCAATTCAGTTATTTAAGTCATAAACTTAGCCTTGGAAATGTTGAAACATATCTTGGGGTGGCTAAACAATATTGGACCCAGTGATTGGTCTCAAGATGGATTTCATGTCACTGATCACCCTTAGCTCAGCTGTTCAGCCAGTTTTCATTGGCTGAACTGACCGCTTCAATCTCACTGACTGCTTCAATCTCACTGACCGCCTATCTAGCCTGTAGTTCATTAGTTTACTAATAAGAATTTTATATGAGACAATGGATAAAGCCTTACTAAAGACTAATCAACATGTTGCTCTTCTCTCATACACCAGTCCTCTCAGTGTAGAATGTTATCAGGTTAAGCAGAATTTCCCCTTTGGAAATCCATGCTCACTACTCCCAGTAACCTTCCTGTAGTTTATGAGTGTGGAAACAATATCCAGATTTAGTTGCTCTAACATCTTACCAGGCATCAAGGTGAGGCTGACTAGTCTGTAGTTCCCCAGATCCTCTTTCTTACCCTTTTTGAAGGTTGGAGTGTCATTTGCTTTCTTCCTGTCCTCTGAAAACTCCTAAATACCATGACCTTTCAAATACAATCAAGAGCAGCCTTGCAAGTGACACCAGTGTTCTCCCTCACCAGTCCCAGCGGCATCCAATATGGACCCATGGATTTGTGTATGTAAATGTGATAGTATTTGCACATTTTTGATATGATTCTCCTTCAAGAACCAGTTAATGTTATTAAACCATTCAAAAACTCAATAGCAAATAGTCTACAATGTTGTGCATAGAGAGTGGAATCATAAGTTCACACAAGTGCAAGAGCAACTGTAAAGAGATAGATAAAAAAAGAGTAAAAAAAATAAAAGAATGACCATTAGCACTTCAGTCTCCAAAAATGAGATCTCAGTCTTTCCCACAGGTTCTTCTCCAAAACAAGAGAGACCTCTGTTCATACATATTTATGAGAAGAAGGATTAAACTTTAGAATTCGTGAAGCTTGAGACCCAGAAGAAACAGCAGAGATTTTAATTCACATTCCAGGCCTTCCAGTTTGTTCAGCACTCCTGTGTAGCACAAAAAGAGATGTTCAGCTAAAGTATGTCTTCTGCATAATCAATGTACTGCTTTAGTTCTTGCCAAGATATGAGGCCTCTTGAATATGAGAGTTTAACATTTCTCATTCATGAAAATTATTACCAATTTCAAACATTAAGATGTCACAAGTTAGACAAAAGAATAAAAACATGACCTCAATGCAAATGTTTTTTTTTCAATTGTATTTATATTTCTCCTTTGGCAAGTCCTATGACCTCATTTAGGAAGGTATGTGCCATTTACTGTGCTGTCATTCTGTATGTCAGCTCTACCTGACATACAGAGAAAGATATATCTGGACTCTGCTTTAGAAGGTCTTGCTGATTATCTGGTAGTACAGAACTTTAATTTCTTATTAAATCTCAGGTGCCAGTTAACTAATTACTGATTACAAGAGTTCTCAGCTTTTCATCAGGCCATGAAAGATCAGCAATTAATACAACCTTTACAACCCTAACTCCATCACTTTGTACCTCTTTCTTGTTAACAATGCATTCCTTTTGAGCTTTCAGGGTTTTTCCATTCTCCTCTTTTCTTTCCCAGTTTTTTTTTTCTTTTTCTTTTTTTTTTTTTGCAACAACTTTGACTGCCCATCTCTTTCACAAAAACAGGGGGAACTGGAGATGTCAGGCAATCAGATGAAGATTTTTTTATGGGCATAGAGGTTGGCATTTTTCTCTGACAGTGCCTGCAGAAGAGGCCAGAATCGACATTATGTAACATGTCATCTCTGACAGACTTTTTTGTGAGTCAAGAGAGAACTTCTTATGTTAGCAAGCATAGAAGGTGCATCTCAGAGCACCCTATTCTCAGACTGGGTAGTTTATACAGCTATGCAAATCATTGCTGCTTATTTTACTTTGCAAAGGTGCATTTGTTCTGATGTGAGAAGGCAGCTTTGAATAAGGTCTACATATGAGAAAATGTTGCAATATCTCCACTTATCTCTAATAACTGATTGATCCTGAGACTGATCATATCACAGCTGGGACTGATCACAGCTGCATGATCACTTCTCTGAAACAAGAGACCATACAATCCCATGAACACAGCAAGTCTTCTCTCCAGGCACCTGCCTCTAAGCCCATCTGTTTGGCAAGTTCTCCTTAGAAAAGGGACAAGCAATCCACAAGGAGTGTAGTCATTTATCCACCTGAAACTCCAAAAGCTGTCATGGAAGCAACATAAGGATCTTTTGTTAAGCCCTCATCCAAATGTCAGGACTTCCTTTTTTCTCCTCTGAAAATTAGACAACCACTAAATAATTAGATGTATTTCAAGGAAGAACTTCTCTTCAGGTGGTCATCATCAGCAAGAATGGGATAAAAAACAAACTGCAAGAGAAGATAAGTCCAAATGTTCCCTAATTTATAGGAGAGGAAAGCATGAGCTTTTTGGCCTGAGGGACTTGGAGTCTTTACTTGACATTGGTATTTAAAGTGACAGATGATTACCTAGAGATGGAAATAATGTGACATTAAAATATTCTCCATGATATAAAGCATTTGATACCCCACTCAAAAATCCTACTCCAAAATATAATAATTCAGACTGGCTTGTGAAGCAGCACAGGCAGTTTGGTTAAGGGGAAAAAAAAAAGAAAAAAAGGTAGCAACTTCATGTCAGACTGAAGGAAAGGGTACCATTATGATCTGGATCCAATTTGGTATTTATGGCTAACAAAGCCATACAAAGGTTGGGTGGAAATCTGTAACGGGTCCCACACCAGAGCTGTTATGAATGAACACTCCTTTACTGATATACTTATCCATCCAGGTCTCAAGAAAGGTCTCAAATCCAATACCATATTATGTATCACTCTTTAGCAACGCAATTTAGTATTGTGTTTGCCAATACCATCCTCAAATGACATTAAAAAAATAAAGAGCACAAAACTCACAGATGACATTCCCAGGAGGCACACAAAGTACCTCTAAAAAAAATGTTTGAGGTCTTCTGCCCTAGCTGCCTCCTCCTGCCCTTAAACACACCTTTTCTATTTTCTCTCAAGCCCTTGGACTTGCATACTGCTCAAAAGTAGAGCCAGAGGGTTCTTCAGCACAGTAAAATATTGCCTTGTCAAAAAACTCCTATATATTTTAAATTTCCATAGTATGAAATATGACAACAATGCCACCTCCTAAAAGTTTAAGGCTGTATTTACCTGACAGTATTTCCAAATTAGTTAGGTTTCAGAACTGTGGCTAGTCTCATAGTTGGTGATCAGTTCAGCATGCCTCTCTCCAATGTGAATGATCTGTTGGAGAGAAAAAAAAAATTGTAAAATAATTTCAAATGTTACACAAAGGGTTAGAGAACAGCTAACAGTAATATATATATTTCAAGCAGTGTTTACTATTTATATCTATATATCATGTATAACATACAGCTGTATTCATATTTTTACAGCATAAATTAAGTAGGTGACAAGCTGTGACAGTCATACAAAATTTTATTTTATGAAATTTTTCTACTTGCTGCCTTTGGTATTAAAAAACAGGTTAACATCATTCTGCTTCATATTTATAGGTCCTATAGAACGACATGGAGAAATTTCAGTGTAGATTACTCACACTGATATGCATTTGTTTCCTGATATATATTTAAAAATATACCATAATCTGCATCTCAGTAAGACAGCCCAGTTTATATTAATTCCTAGAAAAATCTATACATATTAATTCTTGAGATTCCTAAAAATATGTATCCCTCTCAAAACTATTCCTGTTTCTTTGGTGACTCTGAAGAAAAAAAAAACATAAAAAATTATTATGAATTATTTTTGCATCAAAATTCCAAGCAATTAGCATTTTATGACTTCAGTCAGAGTACGACTAGTAAGAGCTTTTTAACTAAATGAAATCTAGTCAATTTCATGATAATAACACTTTTTTGAATACTTAAGTGCAATACTTTGAATACTTTTCTATGAAAAATTTTGAGGCTCTTGAACAAAATTTTTATTGAAAACCTAAAGTAGCTCCTAGTAAGCTCTTATAGGATGATTAAGTACTTAATGAACCTGAAATACTTTCTCATAATGCCACCTATGTTTTTTCAGTCCTCTTCAATAATCCTTAAAGAGCTGTTCAAAGAATAAGACTTTTAGCAGAGCTGCATTAAATCTTACAGAGAATCAAATTTAGTAATAACCTTACTGTGTGAGTTTGATTAGACACTCTGAGTTAAATATCCTTAACGCAATTATCTAATTTTCAAGGCAATCATATAAAACTGATTTTATCAGAGACAAGTTTTCAACCTTTTTGATTAATCAATGTTAAGCTATGTTACTTACAACTAAAGTGAAAGACTAAAAGAAACAAAATTATGTAGGCTTAATTTATTTTATAAATCTAGAGTTACACTGAGATACTATGAGACCAAATGCTTCATATTAAACTTAGTAAAACAGAGTCAGTGGTCTTTACAAATCTTCAAAAAAGGCAAGTGCAGGGTCCGGCACCTAGGGAGATCTAACTTCATATACCCGTTCAGGCTGTGGGTTGACCTGCTGAAGAGCAGCTCAACAGAAAAGGACCTGGGAGTTCTGATGGACAAGAAATTAAACATGAGTCAACAGTGTGTCCTTGTGGCCAAGAAGGCCAATGGGAACCTGGCCTTCATTGGGAGAAGTGTTGCCAGGAAGCTGAGGTGATCCTCCCCCTCTACTGAACCCTGTTGATGCCACATCTGGAGTGCTGTGTCTGGTTCTTGGCTCCTCAGTAGAAAAAGCACATGGAACTACTGGAGAAAGTTCATTAGAAGGCTACAAAGATGATTAAGGGACTGAAGCATCTGTCTTATGAGGAGAGGCTAAGAGAACTCGGCTTGTTTAGCCCAGAGAAGAGAGATAAACATATTGGGTACACAAATACCTCTAGGGAGATGTCAAGAGGACAGGGACAGACTATCTTCAATGGAGCCTAGCAACAGAATAAAATGAAACACAGGAAGTTCCACCTGAATATAAGGAAAATTTTCTTGACTCTTTGGGTGATGAACAATGGATCATACTGCCCAGAGATGCTGTGGAGTCTCCTTCTCCGCAGAAAAACTGCCTGGACACAGTCACAGTCCTGTGCAACACAATCTAAGTATCTCTGCTTGTGCAGGGGCTTTGGACTAGATGTTCTACAGAGGTCTCTTCCAGTGTCATCTATTCTTTGATTCTGCAACAAGTTATTACTAGACTTTTATAATAGATACCATAAGTATTTCCGTCCTCTGTTGTTCTATTGGAACAATGTTACACAAAATCACTTGAGCATGGCATTTACCTGCAGCTTATTCTTATCGAGAAAGTAAGTACCTTGGAAGAAATGCATTAAGTAAAAGCAAATGAAACTATTAATGACTTGCAATATGTTATCTGAAAGAACTACTGTCTTATTCTATCTCAAAGGAGTAGCTTCTTGTATGACTACCATATGCTTTTATCTTTTAAAAATGTCTACCTTCTCTAGTGCCTATCAAAAGGACTTTTCCCGTTATGATCATGTTTCAAACTACTTATATTCTTGGACAGCCAAGGGACTGCATTTGCTCTATCAGAAGTGTAACGCTGAACGCTCAAGACTGCAACATGTCATATTCATATATTAGTAAAAATTAAAAAGCACCAGGCAGTGAATTAGTAAAACAGTACTGTTCTGATTTGATATACATATATCTGCCAAGCAACTGTCTTTTATTGAATCTTTGTATTTTGCACAAACTTTTCATAAATGCAAGTTACACATTGCAGGCACACTCCTCCCTATGGTTGCAACTGCTATATAGAATTTCTCTTGCACTGACACTGCTTAGGTGCCCTGTGCAGCCCCCATCTATGCAGGAAAAGGCAGGCTTGTACAAAGTGCTCTGCTCTGCACTGCACAGTTGTGTCAATCTGTGTCAAAATCCATACATTTTGACTGGAATCTCTGACTTGGACCTTTCAGGCTCAGGATGCAACTTGAGGGATGTATACACTCTAGACACATGGCATTGCTCTGGCTCAGCACGGAGTGCAGGAAATCTGAGCAGGAGGAGTCCTGCCTGCAAGGCCGGAGTTTCACATGCTGTGTCGCTGGTTGAATAACAGGCACAAAGATAAAAGTGCCCTGCTCTTAAGATAGATGTCATGGCTGACAGTTATGGGATGGAGCTGTCAGCTGGAAGTGACAATGCATTCACTGCCTAAATATTCTTTTCTCTTTCTCTCTTTCCACTCCAGGACTGCTGCTGTCTAACTTTTGAACAACTACAGGCCACAATTTGGCCCCTAAAGAACCCACAAAAACTTGTATCTTCAGATAATTCATTCTTTTCCATAGATCACCTCTTTATGTTTTGCAGTCTCTAGGCTAAAATTACAAGTTTGGAGCACGCTTTGTCAAACTCATGCTGATCAAGAGAACTGACAACATAATTGCTTTATCAAGATGAGTGTCTATTTGATGTTCTTTTAAGACTCAGCCCAGCTGGGCTGCTAAGTAGAAATTTATGAGATTTTAGAACAGATGTAGTCAGCTTTAGAGCTATCGTGATCCTTTTCTTCCTCCAGATGTATATATATTCATGTACAAGACTTTCATATTTAACTTCATGTCTATCTCTCTCCTGCCCTCTCTCTCACCACACACATTCCTAGTGATG
This sequence comes from Nothura maculosa, assembly GCA_032353885.1. Lineage (NCBI taxonomy): Eukaryota > Metazoa > Chordata > Aves > Tinamiformes > Tinamidae > Nothura > Nothura maculosa. Next base: position 685,999 of record JAUBOD010000169.1, read on the forward strand.
CTAATGTCAGGGAAATTTTAATTAAGCCACAACTTAATATATTATTTGAAATCATATACATACATATATTAAGTAAAGGAGAATGTTAAAAAAATTAACCGTATATTAAAATACATTTCAGCCATACTACATATGGTTTCATACAAGTTCACTTTAGTTCTCCCCAAAGGCTGCTAGCAAGTGCCTAATCTTCATAGCTGTGTGTATTCAGAGGAACAGAGAGAAAGCACCATCTAATTCTAAATACTGATTATTCAACCAAATTATTAGGTAACATTGATTTAAATAGCAAAACAGATTTTATTGTAGGAAATATTATGAAGATTAGAAAAACAATTTATAAGGCAAAAAAGCATGCCTCTGCTATGCTTTTAATAGACATGTTTGGCAAACATTCTCTATGTAATGATTGCAACATTACAGATTCAGAGGAAGTTAAAATCACTTTGTCGTTAATATTTTATATATGAATTTAAAATACTTTTCAAAGAGAATTCTGAGACCGACACTTACATAACCACATATCTGCATTAGTTAGCAGCAATTAATAATTGTTCTCTAGCACAAGTTCTTAAAGAACTTTTATGAAGTTATGAAAAATGCTTTAAACTCATCACATACATAACATTCATTGAAGTTTAATGCAATTAAAGAAAACCATTTAAAGTGGTATAAATAATGCATACTGTATTTATTTATCTTCTGCTTTTTCTTATAAAAGAAAGAAAGGTTACCATAGTAAGAAGATTTCTAGAGGATAGGTTTGAAGATTACACACTTTGATGGGAATTATGTTTGAAAGATAAAGTGCTATACAAACAATTTTAACATTCAGTAACTAAGGGTTAATAAAAGTGCAAAATTCAAAGCTTTTTTATATAAACTCTATAAACTTTCCAAAGTAGGCTTCCTACTTTGAGATAAGTAAATGTAAAAATATTCTCTGATAATACTAATAACTGGTTATTTAAATTATTACTGCATCAGTTTAAATAATAGGTAGCTGACTCAGACACTATACTGCACTTACTGACATATTTTCTATCTGATAATTTCAATTTTAGGCTACTTATTTAGATCTGAAATTCTTTTAAAAGCTTTTAGCACAATAAATGTGTCAGTGAGTTCACATTCTGCTGATCTCCAAGCAGTAACAAACTGAGAAAGCATCATTTGGGAGACAAGCAAAGCAGGATTATTTAAAGCCCTAGGCCAAATTCTGACTAGTTTTAATTCAGTTTTAACAGCACTTCACATCTTGAAAGATATTCTCAAGATAATATCATGGTTGCACCCAAATGGGAATCCTGAGAGGGACCATTCCAACTTGAGCAAGCATAAAAAAAGGGAGAGAATCAAAGGAAGAAATTCAGATCAGAGAGTAACTGCCAAGCTCTGACTCCACACTGCAAAGAGAGCTTGTTCCTTTGTGGTGGGTTGGTTGGTTTGTTTTCAAAAACAGAAGCAATAGCAACTCATTTATCTATCTCTTTTTCTTCTCTGATAAAGTTTCTTCTTTGTCTCGAACTGCCCTCACACGCTTTCTTCATCCAACATTATGCTACTACAGATTTCCCAGATTCTTGACATTATTTCCAAGTCATTTTACATTACAAAAAAAAAAAATTCACAGTCCAACAAAACCACACATGAGAATGAGAATCCTATACTGGAATTCCTTGAGCTCCCACAAAACCTACAAATAAGTAGATCTGACTGCACATACTGAAGGTCAAATACAATTCTAATGAAAAATTTTATATATGAATAATTACTCCTTATCTTTTCAATGGAAGATATTAGTCTGATTTTGAAAGAGGGTGGAAATGGAATGGCAAATTTAAGAACTGAATAAAAGAATTTAAGAATTTAATAAGATTTTAAGAATTTAATGAAATCCTACACTTGTATAAAGAGGTTTCCCTTTCAAACTCCTTTCTATATTAATCATTAAGTCATATTGGTTCAACCTTGTCTAATTTTCAGACACATGATCCTAATGAATTTCTACTAAATTCTAAAGTCTAAACATTAGGATTAAGTCTAAACAGAATAATGTCCATGGTAAAACAATGTTGTGTGCATCTATATTCTAACACAAGCTAAAAACGCACACATGAGCACTTGCTTTGTTCTTGGATGGCTGTGCTAACTTCATTTTTTTATTTACTTGTGTGTAAACCTTTCTGCATATAAAGAATGTATTGATTAATCTATTTGAGAGTTTGAATCAAATTTCATCATTTGCCATATAAACTTCTACCAACATACTTTTTAGAAGAAAAAATATAGGGATCATACTCAAACACATTGCTTTTTGTTCCTGCACTCGCATAAGTCAAAAGAAAACAGATTAGATGGAAATACAAAAAAAAAGGTAGGATTTCGCTAAGCTCCATCTTGCAGCTCTAAATGGAAAAACATATGAACGTGTTCAGTAGAGCTGAAGTTTAATATTACTATCCAAATTCCATTTTATCCCACTGTCACTACCACCAAAGGAGGGGTTTTATCCTGAAGATAATATGATACCACAGTATAAGCCCTCCTCAGATTTCAAACAGGTCAACTTGTCAAAGCTTTTTAAGGGAGCCAATTACATTAATTTTCCACAGCAGAGAAATACATATTTCATTTCCATCTCCCACTAGAGATGGGGCCCAGGGATTCTGTTTCGAAAGGCTCTTATCACTAAGTAACATTCGTACCCCCAAAGGAACCTTTGGCAGTCACTGGTCCATTGATATAATTGAGCAAGGTATGAGCTGTCTGACATTGCCATGGCACTGCTCAATAGTGCTGTGCACTAAGCACTCTCAACAATGAAGCTTCAGCAGACGGCTGCATTGTCAATAAATTTCAATTACACTAATTGCCAAGAGTTCAATGAGTGCACTTGGAAAGGGGAGGGGGAAGGACAGAAGAATAAAAAAAATGCCTGTGCCTACTAGGGCTGAAGAATGGGAAACAATAAATAAACTGCAGCTTCTAATAGGGGCATTAGTGTATTTTTTTAACACGGCTTAACAAGATTTTACAAGCTATACCAGTTTCAGGGATGCTGTTTTACATTTCTTTGTTACCGACTCCAAACAACATATAGAGAGGCTCAATTATGTGGCATTATCTTCCAGGGAAGAATCATTTTCTTACATTTTTATGTTGTTTGTGTTCTGTTCAGTGTGGATAATGCATTTGAAAGCAGAATGCTGTAATGTCATTTTCATGAGCAAATGAAAAGCCTGCTTGCAAAACAGGCACATAGAATAAAATATGTCACCTTTCTGGGCTGACAGAGTTAGACATTCCAAAATAATTACAACTATGTGGGAAACATACATACAGGTACACATTCCAATCACTATTAATATTAAGCATGTAACAGTGGGCACAGTATAGCTATAAGTAATTGATATACATATTTCTCATTATAGATTGGTTTTTGGAATGTGTAAACTTGCATAAAAATATTAGTGGCTATTCTGACCTAATCTATAAGCATTTAATTTACCATATATGAACCAAAATCCATAAAAAATATTTCATGTGTGGACTAGTTCTGTTATGTTTTTAATATAACCTTCTGTATGAAAGGCAGCTCAGAGGAAAGACACTTAATTTAGTACGTTTTCACATCTTTTCAGAAATTCTGAGTAGTTAAATGTTTAAATTAATAGCTATCACAGTATGAGGACATAAAGGACTGTCTGTAGGTCCCCTTCCAAAGCATGAACAGTGGATGACAGAATGGCCTAATGGATGAGGGAAAGTCTGTGGACTGCTTAGACTTCAGTAAGGCATTTGACAGTCTCACGTTTAATTCTCCTAGAGAAGGTGGCATCTCATGGCTTAGACGGGTGTACTCTTAACTGGGTGAAAAACTGGCCGGATGGCCAGGCCCAAGGTAGTGAATGGGGTTATATATCCATCTGGTGACCAGTCATGAGTGGTGTTCTCCAGGGGTCATTGTTTAATGGCAGGCATGGGGGTGATCGCTTTATGGTTGGACGTGATGATCTTGAAAGTCTTTTCCAATCATGATTCTATGAATCCATGATAATGATTCTAAAATCCTAACTTGTCATCTCAAAACCAGGATAGAATTTTAATGAGATTCCAGATTAGTTCCAGTCAGAAATAACTTCAAGAGTTCTATAGTCCATGTCCGAGTCCTGCTTTGAGGACTGTTTACTCTGAGGTCAAACTAGGTTACACAAGGCTTTATGCCATTTATCCATTTAATTGCATACACAGAGTGCAACAGCTCCAACAAAAACTATACCTGAAAGTATACTACCGAGAAAAGACTTTGAACAAAGCAAGCCTTACATGCTAAAACCAATAAAAAGTATTTCAGAGTTACTTCTAGCAGTTTGTTAAGTCAAGATTCTGAAAGACTGAAATAATGACTCCATAGATCACAGGAAGCCTGATAAAATGCTGAGCTATTTTACCAATAATTACAGTACAAATAAAATCACATTTTGAAGCATCAGGCCTTTCCCAAACCTAAAGAAATTTATTTGTGAATTCATGCTGCCAAGCTACTCTTTCTTACCAACATCTCTTGCCACCTATTAATTTTTTAATTTACTGTATAATCGGGAATTTGAAAAGAGTATTTAAAATATGAAAACTCTCCAAAGCCTCATGAAAAGTGTTGACTGTGGAGAGGAATATGGACCAAGTGCTTTTCCCATGCACAGTGATGCTAGCTACCCAACACACCTGTAGATCTAATTTTTTTGCAGTATAAGTTGATGCACATTTAAGAGAGGATGATATGGCCAAAGAAACCACAACTAATTGCAGCTGTGTCAAGATGTTCTAATCATCGATTCTTTTTACTCATGACACGAACAATATTACTTTTGACACAACAAAAAGACATTTAATGAACATTCAATTTTCTTCTTCTGAGAACAACCTCCCCCAAACTCTCACATGACAAAATTGGCCAATCAGCATGACATTTGACATGGAACTGCTCCTCCCAAAACACACATAAATCTAGACAGGCATAGTATTTGTCCATACAGGTATTTTTTTCCTACTAATTCTACTAAGTGGAGCAAGCAGATATTTAGACTTAAGCTAAAGAGTCATCATGATGACCTAACCCAGCTTCCTGTACTAGACAAGCCGTGCAATGTCACAGAATAATTTCTGCATTGAGACCAATAACTTGTAGTTGAGCAAAAGCCATTTTTAGTGATAGCGAATCTTTAAATTAAGACTTGTTGACAAAGAGTATCTGCCAGTGTCTGTTTTTTCTTTAAAATGTGTGCTTTCTGTTGTTCCACATGCATAAACACACAAGATATTGTAGATCTTCAATTGTTATAATTCTGTAAGAATATATTTTTCAAATCAAAACAAGTAAGCACCTTTGTCATGTGCACCTTTGTCATGAAAACTTCCTCTGAAACAGAATATTCATATCAATATCAATGAATCAATATGAAATATTAAATATGAATGAATCAATATGAAATATAAATAAATATGAATTCACTAAAATATGCTTTTCTAGGATTAAATACTCCCTATTTAAGACCACATTTATGAAAGAGAGCTGTAAAACCTAACAAAGTAGTAAAGATCCCTCTCCACTTTATTTCAAAAAAAGGTACTCTATGTCATACTTGATGAAAAAAAATTGACTTTTTAACTATAATGACTATTGTCGGATTTACTTTTTACTCTTTTGGTAATATGCTTTCCTAGTTATCAAAAATCAAGTAAGAGTTAATGATGTTTATGTTAGAGAGTTTTAAGAAAAATAAAGTTTTAAAAGTTGTTACAAAAAAGATAAACTGGATGTTATTTCATCCTATCAGCATATATGATCTAGTTTTGATCAGAAGATAATTGTTGTGTGTTCTCTGAGTTTATGAGACCATTAAGTAAATTTATTGAATCCAAATAATCTAACAATTCTAGAATACTGTCTTTCCAATTGGAATTTGTTTATTACTATTAGCTTTACTATATTTATTAATATCACCTTTAATATTATGTACATGCTGCAATACACTCTTTAATAAATAAAAAAGAAAAATATTTTGCTCACACAGTGTCACATTTTTATTCGGATCTGTGAGACTTCAAGACGTAGTCAGAGAAGACCAAGAGACAGTTCCTTGCTTTTTTCGAGTTACACAATACTCCTGGGAGGCCAGGACATGGCAAAATGCAAAATGCAACTTTCTATATGATCCTGGAGTATTTTATTTACATCAGACAAATTTATTTTATAGTCTTTACTCCATAGCCAGATGGGAATAAAAGTGCTTTTAAACTCCTGAGTATTTAGTTTATCTCTATTTATGACTAAAAAAAAAACTTCTAAGTGCAATTGAAAACTCTAAAAATCTATGACAACAGTATGCTGTCCAAGTGTAGTAGAAAAGTGTGATATATTAAACCTGACAGGATGCTGTTCATTAATCTTTGAAATGTAGTTGGGACACTGGTAATTCCAAGAGGTATTACATTAAAATGAAAAGTCCCTCATGGCAAATGAAGGCTTTTTTTTTGTTTCCTGTCGTCATCCATTTGTAACTGCCAATAGCCGCTAGTTAAATCAATGCACCTCATAAATACTGCTTGACTGAGGAAATCTAGAGAATCATCATTTCTTAGAACTGAGTATTTATCTTGTTCTTTTCTTGCATTTATTTTTCAGCAGTACTTCACTCTGAAAACCTTCTTATGCCTTTTAGCTTTTTAGCAATTAACATCAGCCTAAAGGCAAATTGAAAGAGATTTCAGACCACAGCATAAAATACAACTGTTGCTTCACTGCTCCTCCTAGCAGAGAAGAGGTTTGTGGACAACATTTCATGATTTCAGATCTCTTCATTCATCACTCACCTCTCTCAGCTACATGGGAAAATTTGGGAGACTTAGGAACAGCATTCTTCAAAAATGTCCATTTATTTTCATTGCTTCATTTTTTACATAACATATCCTATTGTCATGCATTTGTATAAACCAAGATCACTAAACACTTTTAAAGTTTTGTCATATCCATTGAAATGGCTTTGTGCTAAAAGAAAACTTTATCATAGCTTTGCCTAGTTTTCTAATAATAGCAATTTCTGTTAGAAGTGAAAACACTGATTTTCATTTTGTGTATTTGCTTTTAAGTAGCAAGATTTCTGTGTCATGCAAAAAAAATCTGAAGATCCTAACTCATATTTATTATATTTTTATTTTGTAATATCAAACTTTAATCAGTGCCACTAAGAAGTTGTTCAGTTTAAAAACACTGAGGACATATTTGCCATATAGGCAAAGTAGCAAAGAAAGCAGTTTGGATGCTATCCTAAAGTTTATTGAATTATTCTTTACCAGAAATTTCTTACTTGACCCACTCTAAACAGTACCTCTCTGTCTTTAAAATGGGTTAACATTTGTACCCTACGATGCAATAGTATTGCGAAGATGCAGATATTAAGGAAGGTGAGGTGCAGCACAAGCAGCTTTAAGAGCTGCGAGGAGAATAGCAAAAAATAACAACTAACAGGTGATATGTTAACAAGAAGTTACTTCAACAGTATGGCATTCGGCAAAAGAACAGCAGGACATTTGTCCACAGGCAAAGCAGCCTACAAAATACTTAAATGCATGTAGAATGGTAAATAACATCATAAACTCACTTCTGCTAGTTATGCTATATCTACACCAACATACATGCCATTTGAGGGAAGTCACAATGTTGCCCTTTGCTTTAATCCAGCTACATCAGACTGTGAAGATGGCTACTAATTTTACTAAAGGATCATGTCTTCAAAAAAGATAAAGCAGTTTTCCTGAAGACACACAGCAGGAAAAAGTAGTGTGAGGAAGAATATACTGCTGCATATCACCACACAGGGATATGGCAGGAAGGTTTCTCAGAGCTGCTCAGCCTCTTTATCTAATTCTGCATGTGACAAGACATGATATTTAAATGTGCATATAACAAAAAGCAGGTGGCTGGAGCAGACCACATCATGCATAGGGACTATGAAAAGAGCAAGTCAAAAACCCTACTATACTTAATAACATGAAATAACTGACTTTTTTTTCAAAAAAAAACAAATGCTAACAGCATCTGGGTGTACAAATCCTCCCACGCATCTTTTGATATCATTTAAAAAAGTCCTACACTTTTATCATCACTGCCTTTTAGTGGTCTTTATCTCAATGATGGTCAGCATCAGGAATACTACTTTGTTATCACTGCCATAAATATAAATCTACAATCTCTGTAGTAAGATTTAAGACCTAGCTTAAATACAAACAATGCAAACTTACCCTTCTCCACTGATCCACCTTAACTTGTGAGAACTGAATGCCAATTCAGTGCCTCAACAGCCAGTTTTAGTGGAGATGCTTTTAAAAACATAACCCTAGCTGACTGGCATTCACTACCTTGTCCACATCCTCATTTTCAGACAGGAATAGCTTGCTCCTACATTTGACAATATATATTTCACATTTGGTAATTATTCTTCATCGCATTATCATAATGTGCAATGTCCTAAGGGCAACAGCCTTTTGAGATTCAGCTTTCTTGGCTTCTCCCATTAATACAGGCCTACTGGCTGTTTTACATGATTGAGGTTTAACTCACAGAAATACAAATAACATAAATTTAGGCCATCGGCTTTTTAATCTCCCCTTGAATCCCCAGCAAGGGAAATGACAATATTCTAATCTGTTTCCATTATAATTAAGGCTCTCATTTAGTTTATGGTTTTATAATTGGAGCACTACACTTCAAGAAAAATCACAGGTCCTTTCCACTTCATGAGCAAATCAGAGGAATTCTGTATATAACAGAAAAGGCCATAGGCTGCAACAGAAATTATATTTATACAGAACAAAAGGATAAATCATATAGACAAATCTCTCATAAAGAAATATCTCTTAAGATGATTAAAAGTCTATACACCACAATTTAGCATATCATTGGAGAACACTGAATAAGCTCCAAAGCAGTTGCGTTTGGTGCAATGAAGAAAACACTGACTTGCAAGCACAACAGAATAATTAGCATCGCTCCCTGTCCAAGCCAGTTAGTCCTACTGAGAGGGTTTGCAGCCAGGCCATTTGAAACCAGTAGTGCCATGCTCTACAAGACGTTATTTAAATATGTTCATCAGAGTAAAACAATAGTTCTGAATCTGCAACAAAGCATTGTTAAGAATGTGTCTTTTCAAGAAGGTCTTGAAAATTGATTCTTGTTTCTTTCAAAGTCCAGAGGAATCAGGACAGAGAAATTTATGCCAGCAACATGGATAACTGGCACTTATCTAAAAAGCAATGAAGACAGGCATGAACTACTAGGATTACTATAATAATCCTAGAAGTTAGGATTACTGCAAGTGGCAAAAAAGAAAAAAAAAATATCATGAGCATGGGAGAAGCAGGCAGGCATGGCAACAGCTAAGAAGCAGCACAGTGAAGTAAGTTTACAGGACTTCTAGTTTTCCAGGATGCCCAGAGCAACTAGGCTCTACAGATGCCAGAATCATAGAGATGCTGTAAGGTTATATTCAAAGCAATTATGTCTACCAGCAGCAGCAGAACACTGTATTGGCATATCTGGGGGATTTTTCTAACCTGTGCTTTCTCAAGTAGCCATGCTTTTTCCAACCTGCTGGTATATATTAGAAGCTGATGTTTAATAAAACAGATCCTATTGTGATTGACAGGTGAGCTTGCCTCTCTGAAGAACAAAGTATTAACTGAAATAAACCAGCCCCTGCTATCAGAAGGTTAGTCTCTGAGTCTCCAATGATGAATGGTATGGAATGATGATGGAATTTATACTGTAGGCCTCTTCAAACTCTGCAGAATGCTGCATGAAATATATGCTGCATGAAATGCCAGCTAATTGCTATTTACTGTTGGAAACATTACTACATCTTACAAGCAGACAACATTCAATGCATTATATGTCACTTCCTATACCCCACTAGTCTCATATTTTAAGTTAAAGAGAGCTGTCATTTTGTCTATGGAGGAAGTATTTCCAGTTTAGGTATTTACTTGTATGATCTATAAAAATAATTATGAGATACTGTTGCAGGAACTTTGCTTTGCTTCTGTGGAAGCAGGTAGAATCAACTTTAGCTTGACTAGCTGTTGATTAGCAATCAAAGAACTAAAGAATTACATTGGGAGGCGAGTAGGACTGCTGCAAGGGCAGCACATTTTCACAAGAATTAGATGAGAAACCTACTATGCACTGTACAAACTATATAGAAGGGAGAGCACAAAGCATGACAAATGTTTAAAGGGGGAAAAGAATACATCAGGATATTGTACTATACATAGCATCTTGGAAAAATGGAAGAACTCTTTTGGGAGAAGGTCTTCCAAGAAACCTCCTTTTGAGCTGTGTTCAGCACTTTTCTACTAACATTTATTTATTTATTTTTCCCAAGGGAAAAAAAGTTTCAGCTTTTCAAACATAAATTTAACTGGCTACCAAGAAAGCTTCACTTGAAATTATGTCATAGATGGGAGAAGGGAAAGAATATTACATAATTTGTAATTCCTCCCCCCACATACATATTCTCCTCTCACTTGGCATAACTTAAGAGGAGAAACTGGTGTTTTTACCATTTTTTTAACTGTTATTTTGAAACTTCAACCTCAAACTGCAAAAGGCTCTGAAAATGCAGAGCAGAGAAAGAAAGAAAGAAAGAAAGAAAGAAAGAAAGAAAGAAAGAAAGAAAGAAAGAAAGAAAGAAAGAAAGAAAGAAAGGAAGGACGGAAGGAAGGAAGGAAGGAAGGAAGGAAGGAAGGAAGGAAGGAAGGAAGGAAGGAAGGAAGGAAGGAGACTAAATCATAGATACTGTCAATTTCATTGCAAGATAATAATGTGAAACAGGCATGACAGGCCTGCACAATTTTGATGTTGCCATTTCACTGGTGTCCATACTGTTTTCTACAAATGGAAGAAAAAATTGATAAAGTTAAAAGCTGCTCTATTTATTTCATATTACAAGTAAATTTTTTGAAGTCATTTTGGTTTTGTTTGAAGAATGTGTAGGTGAAATTGTTCTGCCATTTTTCTCCAATATCTAGTATCATGCTGTCTGGCTTCATCAAATGCACAAAAGATCTGGAAAGAGAAGAGGTTTGAACAGGTTCTCTAAAGTACAGCCAAGTACTTCCAAAGACAATTTGTACCAGTAACACGAGCCATACTCACTACTTAAGCCAAGTAAGTAGCGTGTTCTGCCAAGCAGCAGTTCTACAAAGCAGCTTGTAGAACCTTAAAATTCACCAGATTTTACCACTAGAACCACCAGATATTCCTACAAAATACAGCTCAACTCAATTAAAGAAGAATTAAAACCTAGACATTGTATATTCCAATGATTAAGACCAAACTTTTTTCAGGCAGACTGATGCCTGAAATTATCACTTAGCCAAAAAGTATGTAAAAGTGAAACAGATGCCAAGTTTACCATTTTTATGAACATAAAACACAGTTTGTTTCATAGAAGCTGGACTTCTGTCATTCTTTGCAAAAGATCTGGAACTGTCAAATTTCATTGTTGCTTCACAGACAAGGCAGTTAAATTTACAAAAAGAATCTGTAGACATGGTATATGTTTATATAAATAATATTCATATTGATCTGTTTGATTTAAACAAAAGCAAGGCAGCTTATTTCTGTTTAGAGTAGAAATCACTGTAGCTTTGGAAAACAGGAGGCAGATAGTTAAGTAAAATCTAAGTTTGAATGCATACATGATGCAAAAAAAAACAATTAAATTGTAAAGACAGACATTTTCTGCAGAAAGTTTTAGTAGTACTTTTGCTACTAGGTTTTGGCATTTTGTAAATGACAAAAGTTTTACCAGTCTTCTTCTGGAACACTAAAAATAAATTGGGAAACTGGATGCTACAAAAAGCTAAATAGTTCTTAGATGGCAAACCTGGACACAGCCAAGTATAATTAAAAATATCCACCCTCAGACTTTTATGCATATATTGAAAAAAAAAAGTGTCATGTTATCCTTCTTCGTTCTTTTATCTTTTTTTTTCCTCAGTACATCCAAAAACAAATACAATCAAAACACTGTCCTAGGAAAGAGAAACCAAGACATTCAGGTACTGACTATACCACTTCACCATACTTTTCAAAGAGCAACCAACAACTAGTTCCTCAACAATTCCAAGAAGGTCAATGCCATTTTTTTCAATCTTAGACCTGGGGAAATAGAGAAAGAAGACTGAGTGGCTTCCCTCCAGCTTTAAGTCATATTAATTTTCTTTTTTTTTTTCTGAACCAGTGTAGCTCACACAGCCTCTTTGCTACACTTATTGCAGCAAAGGTATATATTTTATTGGCTAATCCATATGACTGACATCATCCAAAATCATGGTAGAAATAAACAGAAGATAAGGTTCCCCTGTAGTGGAAATACAACATGAGCACAGAAGACGCATCATATATCTAAATAAGTGTGTGTGTTTTTTTTTTTTTAAATGATCATATTCAAACTCAAACTTGTCATATACCAAGTGAAATATAGTGTCGTTAGTGGTAGCCATAGCCAGATGCTTTGGTGGAAAATACAAGAAACCCCAACAGATTCAGGATAATCTGCCTTCCTTGAAGGTCTCATCCTAATCCCTTTAGTTATAGATTCCTTTAAAACCTGATCCGTGAGGGTTTTAACCCCTTCGAATACTGTTTTTTTAGCATTACTATCATAACTCTGGATATTCTTTCTATCCATATAAATATCCATTCCCCTTTAGAAGCTTGTAAAATTCTTTATTTCATCTTCATCATTAGTCAATGAATTTCATAGTTTACTTATGAATCTTTTAAGTGCTCATTTATTCTTAAAAGACAGGGAAATAAATGTAATTCCTGATCTTTGCTCCCTGCATCATCTTGCTTTTTTGGGTTTTTTTTTTGGTTGCTTTTGTTTTTGTTTTCTTTTTTAAACCACATATTTCATTGCTGCCATTCTCTTCTCAGTCTTCAGGTAAACAATCATCTGAACAGCTCTACATAGCTATTTTTATGTGACTAGTCATTCTCGCTACTTTTATCTGAAACCTGTCCAATGCTGCAAAGCTTTTTTTTCCAAGATGGACAATCCAATAATATCTAATAAATTTCATATAATACTGCACTACCATCTTATATGACTGTGTAGGCAGTTACTTTGAAGTTATCTATACTGTTTCAGAAAGGATTTTAATTTCTTGTAGTAATTCACAGTAATCTAGTTTGACTGAAGTCAAAATTATTTAAGGTATCTTTGGATTTGATTCACAAGTAACTCATAAAGAGGTTATTTACAAATAACTTGATGTTATTGTCTAATTTCTTTCTAATTTTTTATTGTTGTTGTTGTTCCAGAAAAGGAAAAAGTATGTTAAACAGCAACAGACCTAGTAAAGAAATGGAACCATTTGCTCCTGATTTGTCTCCTACTTCTCAGCTACATTTTAATCCATGATATTACACTGCCTCACAGCTACTTGATTTCTTTTAAGAGGTATTATCAATCCCAACCTTTGAAAAAAACACTACCCACAGAATCACACAATAGCTTGAAAATAAAAACATTCTGAGAAAGAACAACAATTGTCTATCTCTTGGTGACTAATTTCTGATCTAGACTGATTAATGAGTTTCTGTATCTTTTTATAAACTTGTTAACAAAAAATTTAATTCTCATTCATTTCTTGACACTATAAAAGGAGACCTACAATGACAGAAATGAAAAGAAAGATAAAGTAATATGATACTTAAGAAAAAAATGAGAGTATTGTAGCATGAATTATGTTCTAGGATGAATCATGTTTTTTATTATGTTTTAAACCATGTATCTTGGTAGGATAGGATGGGAGGAGACTTAGTAGAACAGACAGTTAGCATTATCAGTAGAACAGACAGCTTTCTTTAACCAAGGACAATCTGAAGATGCTTATTAAATCAGAGTGCTTTCTTACACACTGCAATCTCGGTTGGTCCATATAACCTTAAAATCCTAAAAATCACACCTTGAGGCCATAGAGACCCTCAGCCAGGTGAGGACCCTTCCCCTGAGCATGCATAATAGTGGACATGATGAGTAAGCAATTTACAACTGTATGTAAATTAATAACCAATCAGTGTAAGAGGGATGGACTTGGGAATTTACAGAGTGTGTAAAGATGGTTTGGAAAGTTGGAAGAATGTGCTTGATTTTATGGGAAAACACAGAGCACCTAACTTTGCTCAACTCTGAGATAAATAAACAAATATCTCTCCTGAGCATGTTATTATGTGGCTCATTGCACAATGGGCAAAAAACCCACTACAAAAGCTGGCAATGCTGAGTAGTCTCCCAACTAATAAAAGCTTAAGACACTAGTGCAAAACTACATGGTAAGGTGTAAATTATTTAAAAAAAAAAAAAGAAGCTGGAAGATAATGTTGTTATAGACAGCTTTTCCAGATACCCAGGAAGGTTTACTGCCATGAAGTAGATCTCCTTTAGAACTTTTCTAAAATATATGGTCAAAATTACCTTCAATCACCTGGCCAATTAGTCAACTTTCAATCAAACTGTTTATTAGCAATTCAGACAATTCATACTTAAAAAGTTAGCTATGTACTACTGGGGCATGGTGATTTCTTCTCAAATTATCAATGGTTTACTGAACCTTTTACAAAAGAGTAAGCTGCAAACTGTGCAATTATAGAACAATGAAATACTGACAGAAAAATAACTGTAAAAGATTAATCAAATACTCTGCAAAGACACATAACAATTACATGGCAAAGACTTTCTGGAATGACTTTAATGATACACTTCAAATGTGAAGGAAATTTTTCGGAGGAGCCGAAAAAAAGCAAGGTATTCAGGTGCTAAAAATTCAACCTAAAATAAAGCCCTTTAAAGAAAAAGAAAAAACCTTTTTCACATACTCTATTTAATTTCTTACACCTATTAAATCTGCTCTGTTGGAAAAAAGCAAGATATCGTAATGTGATAATATCATGCTATTGGGCCTAAATAAAATAAGTAGTTTTATAACATAAACTATGCACTTTTTGAAGATCCCTATGAATTCACATTTTAAAATAACTAAACTGTAAGAACTTCACTCCTCCTACGTTGCCATTCTCCTACTTCTTTTCATCTTGTTCAGCAATGGATCTGACAGAATTAGGAAAGAAATAAAATCACTATAAGAAAATAATATATCTGAAAATTGAAAAATCTTACAGGATCTGATCTGCATAATTGTATTGGTTACCTTATCTAAAAGCAGACCTGTAAATGTTCTACATAGACATTGCTAGTTTCTAGCAACCTTCAAGACAAATGCATGAAAAGTGGTCTAAAATTAAAAAGGAAGAAAAAAAAAAGACAGAAAACTCTTAGACAGTACATGAACAGAAATGAAATAGAATTTCTTTCCTAAATCATTAATGCAAATACTGGCAAGTTAGAAAACATAGCTTGCTTGTTTTATTCAGTATATAGAAAGCCTTCTGTGTGACCAAATCCCAAGTTAAAGCTTTATCTTGTGTCACTGTGCTTGTTCAAGCATGTATTTCACATACTGTATTTCAGTAACTTAAAGTTTCAGCTTAGAGCATTTGAAGAGCTGAGGTTTTAAAACAAGAAAAACAATTCTATTCTTTTGAGAGCTTTTAGATGGCAGACTAAATAGGCTTTTAATAAAAGCTTACAGATAATACAAAAACAACAAAAAATCAACAAAACAATTCCTGAATTTTCAAATTTCAATTCTTATCTAAAACTTCCTCAAAATTGACGATTCCAAGTGCAAAAACTGTAAAGTCAGGAAGCTTGAACACACAGACACCTTTGCAACTCTCCCAAATTAAAACTCCATGTTTGTTGCATGTTGTTAAATGGTCTGACAAGGTTAGGACACAATGCTATACATGCTGCACTGCAGCACAGGGAATGCTTTGCACTGGGAAATGCCATATATGTTGCTGCACCTTTCTAGAAATAAAGTGTTTAGTTCTCCTGCATGTGAAAAGCACAGTAAACCAGAAATATTGGTTTACATATAATTCTGAAGCAAAGATGATTTCCAATAAAACTCAGTAACAGTAAGAAGATATGAATTTAGTCACAACTACCGTAGCACACATAGAATTTTCCCAGATGCTTTTGGCACAAAAGCACAACAGTTATATTACAGTGCCATCCACTGACTCTCCTCTGCAAGTTCATAGACTGACAGTTGGTGTTTTACATTGATTTGGCTTAATTCCCACTGAAGGACCAACCATCCCCAGACAGATATATTCCCAATTCATTTCCTCCTGTAATGATAACTGTGAAATTTACCCATCTCAAAAAGGAAAAAAAAATCTCTAATAGCCTTAATGGGTTTTTTAGAGACGTTGGCTGGCAGCCAAGTGAGGCTTAAACGAAGCTGTGCAAGCAGAGTGAATGCAAAGCTTACTTTCACATACGTGTATGCTGGCACATTGAGTGTATGGTTTTATTGTCAGATATGTTTCAGAAAAAAAATGTGTTAATTGAATCCCATCAGCAGTGATGCACACACCAGTGTGCAACCAACAGTGTTCCCTCAGTACATGAAGAGATATGAATGAAAGTTAATTGTGCTTCAAAGAAAAGGCAAATCACAAGTCTATTGTAGGATTAGGTTTTCCTTTAATTAGGATTGTTGGAATAAACAGCAAGAGAGCTGTTACAGGCTTTTTTAATGTATACTTTAGTTCCAGTTTCTCTATTGAAATATGAGACTATCATGTTATTACAAAAGAAGATCAGAGAATACACTAGAAAACACTGAAATGTTTTCAGAAAAAAAAATCAATCTTTATTTAAAAAAGATCCCTATAGTACTCCAGCAATGAAATATTTAGACTATTTCAATTATAAAGAGGCTGATAATTAACTTTTACAATCAGATTCTCATAGTACGTGTCCTACTCATGCTCGGCTGCAAACAGAAAACATGTAAAAACAGATTTTGGAAGAACTAACTTTGACAATCATGGGTCTTAAATAATCTACCAAAATATAATACATTTCCATTGATAAGCAAGTAAAGAGTTAAAAAAATGAAACCATTGAAGTGAATGAGCTCTGCCAATGTAGCAGAAAAAGCAATGGAGAGAATTTGGGGAATCACCCCAACAACAAAGTAAAGTGAGAATTCTTGTGGAGGCAAGGTTGTCTCACTTCACTAAAATTTGCAGATACCCACCTCAGTACATAGCTGATACACTTGCAAAACACTTCATAATAGACAGAAACTTGCCTGAAGATACTGAAAGGCTCACCTTATGAGGATAAACATTTCAGCAATAGGAAGTTTTGCATGGCACCACGCATGCTGACATTAGACAAGGCTTATCTTTCCCAAAAGGGGAAGAGGGTCTTCAGTCATGAGTTAGTGGACTCACTGCAAAGGCTCTAAACTTGATTGACAAGGAGGGAGGATATCATCAGGAATGCTGGTGATAGAGTATGGGACCATACACCAGCTGGACACCAGAGCCAGTAAAGGGGAACTGGAGCTGCATGTGCAATTGCAGGGCCATGATCTCATTGCGATTACTAAGAAGCAGTGAGACTAGCTGTGTCAATAGCAGTGAGACTAGTCAATAGCTGTGAACAGGAGTGACACTGTGGTGAGTGTTTACTACAGGCCACCTGATCAGAATGAGGAAGTGAATGAGGCCTTGCACAGGCTGCTGCAGGTAGCTTCAGGATCACAGGCCCTAGTCCTTAAGGGAGGACTTCAACCACCCTCATGTCTGCTGGGAAGGCTACACAGCCAGGAACAAGCAGTCCAGGAGGTTCCTGCAGAACATTGCAGATAACTTCCTGATACAGGTGCTAGATGAGCCATTGAGGAGAGGAGCGCTGAGGGACCTGGTACTAACAAACCTGGTTGGAAATTTAAGGGTTGGGGGCAGTCTCATCTGTAGCGACCACATGGTATTGGAGTTCAAGATCCTATGAGGAGGAAACTGGTCAAGAATTAGGACTGCGACCTTGGACTTTGAAAGAACTAACTTTGACCTCTTTAGGGATCTTCTTGGAGGAATCCCCTAGGCCAGGGCCATAGAAAAAAAATGGAGGTCCAGGAGAGCTGGGAAATAATTCAAGCACCACTTTCCCCAAGCTCAGGATCATTGCATCCCTACAAAAAAGAAGTCAAGCAAGAGGAGCAGGACACCTGCTTAGATAGGCAAGGAGCTCTTGGTGAAAAAAGCATTCGTAAGGTGGAAGAAGGGACAGACCACTTTGGAGGAATATAAGAACTTTATGAGAGAATGCAGGAATGTGACAAGGAAGGCTAATTCCTCATTTGTGTTTGAAGTTAAATTTAGACAAGAGATGTCTGGGACAACAGGAAGACTTTCTACAAAGCCTTCTGCTGAATGGGATGTGTGCCTTGGTGATGGAGGATGCAGAGAAGGCAGAGTTACTAAATGCCTTCCTTGCTTCTGTCTTTACTGGTGAAGCTAGGTCCCATGAACTACAGAGCCCAGAGACAGGAGAGATGAAGACTTTCTGCTGATCAAGGAAGATTGAGGTAGGGATTATTTAGGCAAACTGGACACCCATAAATCGATTGGAAACACCCAAGAATGCTGAGGGAACTGGTGGCTGCTATTGCACAGCTGCTTTCCAACATTTTTGAGACGTCATCAGTTGGTGAGTGCTATTGCACAGCTGCTCTCCAACATTTTTGAGAGGTCATCAAGGAGAGGTGCTAGAGGACTGGAGGAAAGCCAGCATCACTCCAGTCTTCAAAAAGGGCAAGAAGGACTCGGGAAACTACAGGCTGGTCAGCCTCAGCTCCATCCCTGGTTCTGATGAATGAATCAACTAACTAAAGTCCAGTGGCAGTTGTTCCTTGGATTATTTTACTGTCTCCTTTAACAAGGTAGCAAAACACACATTCTTCATTGTATATGTCTTCATATACCCTGTACATCAACAACATGTTCACAATAGTTGTGTTGCCTCTATACCCTGAGCTAGTTGTCTTCCCAAGTGGAAGCCTGCAAAGTCAGGAGAACAGTGAGCCAGGAGCCATCAGATAGGCATCAAGCCATTGCAGGACTTTGAGTAGCACCAATCCTCTTTATTTGCTACCGTTGCACTAAAGGGGCACAGCAAACTTCCCATAAAGCAAACAGGGGACTGTAAAGAAAACTCATTTCTTTACATCTGCTGGCACTGTCCTTTCCCCATGTTCTTTGTTTTTGTTGAGAAAGGAAGGACAGGAACTATCACAGAGTGTTGAATTTTAAGAAATTCCTATTCTTCTGTGGCAAGAACAACTCTTGCAAACCATTCTGGACTGCCAGGCTGTAATCCAAGTAGAAGTGGAGGAAATTAAATTCAATTCACATACATACACTCAGTCTGAAATAATAATTGAATAATCCTTATTTGAATAATAAGAACCAACTTAATACACCATTTGCTTTGCTATATGGCAATATTCACTGTTTTTTCGTACTCTTACACCATCAAGAGTAATATAACAATTAAAGAACATAGCAATAAATTGATACACTCTAATGATCCATACCATTAGATATGGGGGAGGGAGGGTATTGGGGAAATATTGGGTAGAGAAGTATCTACCAAAAGTAGAAGGATAATACATCACTCAGCAAGTTCATTGTTGTTACACATTTGAAAATGTGTGCCATATTTCTCAGGTGAACTTGCCTACCTTCAGTTCTACTATTTGTTTTCACCAATAAGAAGACTGCTTATATAGCACTCCAGCATCCACTGCATACACACTGCTTTTTCGTTGGCATCTTGAAGTTCTCATAATATTCAATCAAATTTACTTGGTACTACTTTTCTCTTACCCAATCTTACCAGACAGTGTAGTATTGGTCACCATTTTCACACTAGTCAAAAATTTTACAATTTTCACTAGATTCAGGCAGCTAGAATAAAACATTTTAGGTGAAAGGCTACAGACTGCATTTCTAATCTCTCACGTTGCATCAAACATTTCACTCACTGGTCATCATTTTTTAACTTTTCAGGCTTTTTGCTTTAGGAGTCTGTTATTAGTCCCTGCATATAAATATATGTAAAATATATAATTTCCCAATTACATTTTTTTAACATTGTACCAGAGGCTTTTCTGATAGGCACTCAAAAGTTGAAAGCATGAGGGACTCTGACCCCTCTTTAACTGGGTTGGTACAGAAAGTCACCCACTGTTCTCATAGGAAACAGAAAACAAACAGGAATAGATATAGTAACATCAATAATAGCTTCACTTTAAAGAACTTATTAAAGCTTATTCGGTAAGTTATCCTCTACTAAAAAAAAAAAACATACAGCTCTATGAAAGCAGATCCCAAAGGACCTCTACGATCTGCACATAAAACAAATTCCACCTGCAACAGGACTCCAGTCCAGCATTTTGTGGAGAAATCATCTCCATTGCCTCACTGCAGTAAGCATGCCAAAAAACTGCTACACACTAGAAGCAGGCTTAATATAGCACAAGCTCTAACCTGTTATCAAATATCTCTGCAAGGTTGTACAAGGTAGTTTGAAACCAGAAGCTTGCCAACCTTTACACGTTTTGCTGTTGCATGAAAGACCTTTATTTTAGCCCTGATTTTCAGACCTGCAAGAAGTTCCTAAGGGGCAGAAACATCCAGAAACTCCTCAGAAATGTACAGCAGCCACTTTTCATCTCCATCATTCCAAAGCTCAGCTGCAACCTCCTTTCATGCTACTCCAACCTTCTCCATATGGAATGTTAGCCATCCCCACTCACACCCACTTACAACTCAGAAGACTCTCCCAGCTCCACATCAAGATTACTCCCCAGCACAATCTCCTTTCCATCTAGAAAGTTTTCCTGGCCCAGATAACCATGTGCTACCCAGACACAATTTTTTTAACAAAACAGAGTATACGCTATGTATTCAATAAGCAAGATAATCAACTACTCATCATGCTGTTCCTCACTGCATTCCAAAATAAAAACACTGTGTATAACACATAACAATTATGATGGCAGAATGAGGTGCATATGCAAACAGGCAGGGTTTATGAGCTGAACATTAAGAAATCGCATGTTACATCATAACATTATGTTATAGAGGACAACAACTGACATGGCATTCTAATATTTTTTGTTCTGTAAGAGTCCATAGTCATATGTGAAAACATTCTAAAAGAGCACATGAATGTCATCACCTTTTCCTAAGAGGGAATACTGAGTAGCAGAAGGTTTAAATGACTCACCCAACTTATAAAACAGATTAATTACAAAACTAGTTAAAGAACGGACTAGCTGCTAGCTCCTGGCTAGCTGATTCACACATTACACATGACTGCATGTTACATAGGGTACAGCAAAATGGAGACAAAAGGAGAAAACAATATGTACAGCTCAGGACCATTTATTTAATGAATCAAAATGATTCAGCCTTCAAAGAGTGGTGAGAAAGCAGCACAGGGAAGCTGTTCACAAGATTATCCTGTTGGAAGGATTTTTAGTACATGGGATTATCTGTAAAGAGATCAACCACTGGGAAATCAAATTCTGAATGGATGCTACAGGGAGAGACAAAATGCCCACTAAAACAATAGAGAAGTGGGAGAAGAGATCTACAGGAACTAATATAAACCATAGTCTTAAAAATCCTGTTGTTCTCAGCGATTATAGGAAGACTAGTACTCGAGAGCTACACCAAGCACATAACAGTAAAGGTCTAGAGACAGTATTATATAAGAGACAGTTATATAAGAGTATAGATAATATATAAGAAATGTGATAAAAGTAGTCTATTGATTTTTTTGTATCAATGAGTTGCTGAGAATTCGTCTGTAAGCAGTAAGATGATGCTGCAGGCAGTCGCTGTGTGTGTTATATTTCAGAGACAGATAGAGAGATCAACTTTGACAGAATTTTAAATAAGAGCCTCAAAGTGAAGAGACGAAGAATGAGCAATGTTTGGTTCTTAAAATTAGGCAGGAAACTAGTAACTGAAAATTTCCAAATTTCACCCCTTCAATATCAGTTGTAGGTTTTGGGGTGGTTTTGTTTCAGAAGGAGTGCCACATTGGGAGTATAAAATTGAAACAAACATTTGAAGACAGAAATTGGCATTAATTCTTAACTGATGTCAAAGTCAAAATCAAGTCAAAATCCAGATCTCTTTTTTGCGAAAGTTTCTTTTCAACCTCATATTTTTGCACTTCCACTGAATACCAGATTCAGTTAATGGGTAAAGTTATATTTTGAGTCATGACCAGAGTAGGGATAGAGATAATATTTCCATCCAAAAACACACTGGTGACTTTGCCTTTCAAGTCTTAAGCATTAGATAATACTTTTTTTTCTTTTTTTTTTTCTTTTTCCCTCTTGAGAGCACTTGGGGTGCTTCTGTGTTGTGACCGTGGCATAATCTAGAAGGAATATCTGAAGGCTAGTTTTAAACTAGCCATGGAATTCAGTACGTAAAAAAAATACTCTCTTTCTACAAATGACAACAGTCTTCACAGATGTATTTATAGTTTCACAAGTTTTGTAAGATATGGGACTTCTGCTTTACATAGTAACTACTATTGAGTACACCTGGACAGCAACCTGGACAGCAAGTTGTATCTGCATGGGAGCCCTCACTGTTCTGTAGCTCATAAGCCTTCCTGTCCTTCTGTGATTCACCCTCCCTCCAGTAAGATGCCTCTGTTTACAGCGATAGTTTGTGGTGTGCTCTTCCATTGAAATGTCCTTGCCTATTTTGCATATCACACAAGGAGGGGACAGCAGAACACTGAGTATATGGGGAAGTCTCAGACTTGCTGGTAGCCATGAAGACAAAATGCTTCATCACGAGAACATGTTTCAAAGGAGGCAGAAGTGAGCACTGATGTGAACCTGTTGTGAAGGATTCCTGACCTGAGGGAATTGTGGCTATAGTATAAGCTGTGACTTAACCAAAGGTATTTCATAGATCTCTGGGCCTTACAGAAGCCATAAATTCTTCACCTAGCCATTAAGCACACACCAAAGAAGTAGTAGAATGGCCTTTATGCTCTCTGCAAATTTTAAATTGAAAAACAATCTCTTATAGACTCAATGATAATCAGATTTCTTAGCAAGTATATATTCTCAAGGAAATATTCTTGCTGTTGTGTTAGAGTGAACATAAATTCCATTGTCTATTTAAATAATCAGGATTTGAAGAATGAAACATTAGGTTGTCTTGCTTCTGTCAGTGTACAGTGAACAATTAAGCAACTAATTATGAAATAATCTTTGTGAAAGTTATTACTATGAAAACTATTCCTCCATTCTTTCTGAAAAGTGTAAAATTTCTGTTCTCAAAAATAATCAAGCAAATAAGGGATTATACTTTTTGACTCACACTAAAAAAATTATCAAAAACATTCAACACTTTATATTTTTAAGTATCTGTCATTTTAAATTCTCTTTTTGCCAACAGGTCTTCCTTTTTTTTTTTCTTTTGAAAGAAGACTGATAGAACATTTTTGCTGTATCCATTCACAGCTCACTCAGTCAAAATATCCAGATCGTATTTCACATAGTGAAATTTCACACGGTATGTGGTGTACTGGACCCAATTATTCCAAGCATTGTGCCCTCTAAAACTACCATGGTAAATATAAATAATATAGCTTATATTTATATATATATGGTAGGGATAAAATCATCTTTAGATCTCCATCAACTTAAGAAAAAAGGGACTATCTTGCAAATACATTTCAAATATATCTTTTTGAACTTTAGTCATGGCAGTATTAATGTCTTCACAAAGATTATTATTTTTTTTCAATATTCATGTTAAGTATAAATTGTGTAAAGCCTATACGTGTAAGGTGCTGTAATTTGTGAAGACTTGATGACAGATGAGGTGGGCTGAGAAGAAAACCTAGTCTTCAAAATAGTAACTCAGTTTGTCTCATTCAGACATCCCTCTGATGGAGTGAATATTAATAATATTTCTTCCATCATTCTTATTTTTTTCCTCTTTCTAGTAAGGGAAGGCTTCACACTCCTCTCTTCCTATTGCAGCCTGCTTCCAGCCTAGAGTCTTCCACCTAGCTGATTTCTTTTCCCAGTTCCATATCACAACTCAGAAACTCCTCTACACTTTATCCTTAAAGAGGCAATCAGAGGTAAAGAAAGGAAGGAGGGAAGGAGGGAAGGAAAAGAAGAAGGAAAGAAGGAAAAGAAGGAAAGAGAAAAAAAAATAGCATTAACAGAAATGTTATATCAATTCCAGAGATTTACCAGAAGGGAAAGCAGAGGACTTTGACCCTCCATTACCTCTCATTACACATGGCCATTAATGTTTCTAAAGTTTTCCTCCTCGCACAACTCTGTCCTACTGTGTTACAAGAGGGGAAAAAGAAAGGTTTAATGGACAAAATGTTATGAAACAAGTCTACAATCTGAATTTCAGATGTCCAGCTTAGTGTGCTGGTAGATCAGTACAAACAAGCATGTTTATTTTTTCTAATTATTTTATTTTTTACGGTTAGCTTAAGAATCCTTTTTAAAATATGTTTTTCAGCACTGAACTTTAATCAGCTGCTACATTGCTCTGCAAAGGTTTGATTGAGCAGTACATCTTTTGATTATGTAACATAAAATGTAAGAAAAGTATTGAAATAAGGCATTGTTTGCTTGACACAGAGGCAAAATAAAGGAATAGGAGACAGAGAGGTGCTGAAAAGCATCAACTTTCTACCTTTCTTAAAGAAGTTCTTACAGATTGTCTGCCACAGCATAGACAATCTAGTAAACTTAGAGCATATCTGCTGCATGACATGTCACAGGGGATTTAGGTACTACTCACATATTCCCTGTCTTCTGCCCTGTTGAAGGGCAGATAACAGCAAATAGAAAAGGGCAAGTACAAAAGAAGCACATCAGGAACTTTCAGCTTAAACAAGAAAGCATTTTCAGCATTAGACATCGTTTTGTACTGTGTATTTTGAAATGCTCAAGCTTTACAATTTTTTGTTTTTTGTCAGATTTCCCCGCATATAAGAATGTTATCTACTTCAAGGAAGGTATTGTCCTAATTTCTACATATCAGCTCTGGACAACCCTGTTATTACAGTCTGTCTGTAACAGAAGTAAATTGCATCTTTCTTTTTTTTAAAATGGATTTATGGCTGAATAGCCACTAACAATTAAACTAATATCATGAATGTTCTCTCCTTCCTGAAAGACAATTATAGACTACTGCTGGTCCTCCCTGCAAAGTCATTTAGGATTAAGCCCCTGTTAATTCTGTATGTCAGGTCAGCTCTTTACATGTAAAAGAAGATAAGTTAAGTAATTAAAAGGTTACCTAGCTCAAACACTTCTTAGCATTCTTCATTAATTTAGTACCCAATATACATCTCAAATCTACCTTTTTTTTAATAAAAAGCAAAAGAATGGAATCTATCTCTAATTCAAATTAATTATAACAAAGCTTTCAGCAGCTCTAAGATACAGTATAGTAGGCTGTCTAAAATTTTGCAAATTTACTGCTTAAGAAAATAGGTGCTACCACAGCACTGCCAAAAAGAAACAATTATCTGCAGAGATATTTAATTAATTTAATTGCTAAAATCCACTACAAAGAATCATATTATCACATTACATAACTTATTAGCTTATATATTATAGTTTTGATGAACACAGAATAAATTACAATGAAAGGTTAAACAGAAGTTAAAAAAGCTATAAATCTTCTATTATTTGCACTTCCTTTTAAGTACCTATTTTTCATTTTGGAGCTTTTTGTTCCCTTAGGTACAGCATGAACTTAAAAGCAACCCAGATTCTTCACTGCACTTTTATAGTATATGATGGATCAATAATTTGTTGGTTTGTTTATGAAATATGCCAACTTACTGGCACAGAGTCATTTTTAAGAGGAAAGAAATATCGATAAATATGTGCATAGATTTATGGGTGTTTTTTGTTACAATCAGAATAAGTCTTTCTGTGTAAAGAATTGTAAAAGGCAACCTTGCCCTGTTTTTTTATTGAGGTATTTCCTTGAACAATTAGCTTGAAATCTAAGCACCAAGAAATGCCATTTTTGAACATATCATTTTTTAAAGTCCTTCTGGAAATTAACCTAAGTAGAAAAAAAAATAAGAAACCAATCTACTAAGACTTTTAAACATTAGAACCACTAAGCTGGCTAAGAATATGAATCTTTTTCCACTACTGAGGTCTACGGCATTTTGCTGGCTCTTGATCCAACAATATGTTAAGGGGAACATGATTGTCCCTGATGAGAGGATTAAACTCTGCAGCTGTGCCTGGAGTGGGGATTTTCTCATACATATTACACTTGAGTCTACCTTCTGGTACTCACAGTTATGGCACCAGGAATCTTGAATAAGATCCAGGCAGAAAGTTAGGTGCTTAATTGAGTTTTACACTCTAAAATTCAAAGATTAAATTTCCATGCTCCCTTACTTTTTCCAACCAAATTTGAAGACACAAAAATCTGTTAGAGTTTCAGTAACACGAGGACTATTTGAATTCCTGCTAACAAGCATCAGCATAACTACCCATCTCGTCACGGCATGCAGCAGCCATTCTGTCCATTACATCCAGAATTTTTGGCTGCATCTCTGCCCATCTCACCTCCAAAGATTCACTTCAAACATTTTTTTCACTATTCCTCAGACTCAACATAAGCATAATGGTTATAAAGAAATAATACTGTATAAACAATATCTAAATTTTACCTAGCAAATATATCATATGCATGCCATAGAGGTGAGTCTATGCAGTCTTTTCTCCTCATTAGGACAAAGATCTGATCACACCTCTCATAGGATTATTCTCTTAAATAACCCTAGGGAGGCAGATGGCATCTCGCAAAAATGTTCAACAAACCTTTTAATCATCTAGTTTAGAGACAAGAACCTTTATCTCCTAGGTATTCTAATGTGGAGTGATCTTATAAATGATCTGAGTTTTGACATCTCTCTGCCATGACTATCCAGAATCCTTCAAACCCACACTGTACAAACCTGTACACACTAGCAAGACACACCTTTCATATTTTGCTTCTACATTGGACAGACTGGAAGTAAAAAAATTGCTCTTGATGCAAATCCCACTGCAGTACATTTTTCATTAAATCCTAGGCCTTGCTTAGTTCCTCACTGACTGCAGCAGATCTGAGATCCATAATTTTGGATCTCATCTCTTTCATTGCTCCCATTATGGATACATTAGTTACTGACAACTGAAATATGAGGTACGGAAAGCTGATGAGCCTGGTCACTGATACTCCTACCAAATCCTTTCCGTTCATGTGACAAGAGAGGGGGGGTCTTTCAAATCAGGATAAATATGATTCAGTGGCACGGGGAATGTTTTTCTCATATGATTTGTGCAAATGTTTCAAATGAATGCATATTATTATATAAAAATATAAAGCAAGTATATATCAGGAAAACGTTCCATATACTGTATAGTACAAGATATTAAATAATATGCTTTTCTTGTTTGAAAATGCCAGTAAAGAATGGAATTCAATACTGAATGTTAAAGAAAAGAAAAACAGACAATTTTATATGTTCAGTGCTTCACAGGGATTGTCTATTTTGTCCATAATTACACTAGAATTCCACAAATTTTGCTTAGAAAACAAGATATAAATTACTGCTTGAGTAACTAAGGTAGTTTATCAATCTTCTAGTTCTTCATGTGATTACAGACATCTTCCTTAAGCACAGTATGGGGTTGTGTGTAGGAGAGATGCAAGGCACCTAGTACTAAATACAGATAAAGCAGTACTCTGACAGATTTCGTTTGCTACATTTTTCTCCCTCATTCTTTCTTTCTCTCTGCTATGTCTGACATAGATGTAGAGCATCATTAAAGAAACAAAAAATAGAAATGGAATAAAAAGCAAGACTGCCTTGTTAAAGAAAGTCAACTGAGTTACCAAAAAATGAGATACCAAATAAAATATTAGCAAAATATTAGCAATAATATTATTATTATTTTGAATTATTTAATGAAGCTGTGATATGTCCTTGAGTCAGCAGAGCCTACAAGTGGAATTGCTCCAGCTCTATGCAGGAAGATACCAAAGAAGATTTTCTAAATCTAGCAATTGAAACAGATAAATCAATTAGCTTCAGTATCTAATTATTTCCAGAATTTGACAAATGCCCAAATTACCCAGGAAATACATTTTTATTGATCCAATCCCCAAATGTAATATATGATTAACAAAGCAGTTTGCAAATCATGGACTAGGTAAAATTTCTAGACTTTTGAAGAGTTCTCTATAACTTTATGAAAAGTAACCAGAGGTAATTTACCTTTCTGTTCTTGTTCTGGCTCTTTTGGTGTCATTGCTGAAATTTTTACTGGAGGGAAAAAAAAAGAAAAGAAAGAAAACAAAAAAAAAAAAGGCAGTAAACCTCAAAAACATTTCTGTCAGAGATGTCAAAAAGGTCAAATGTCAAAAAGGTCAAATGTCAAAAAGGTGTAGAAAATTACAAAGCACATTTATTTCCTTTATTTATATTTTTATTCCTTTCAATGTATTTGTCAAAATCCAAATATAATTCCTCCTTGGGCCTTTAGTACCACTGATATATTGCCTAGTTTTGAAATAAATGTATTATAATTTAAAAATATTACATTATCAAAAAAAGGCATCCATGAACGCGAGTGACTAATCAAGTGGTAACCATTCATATATATTTGTTCTGTGCTGCAAAAATATATTGCACTGGGTATTAAATATATTACTAGTTATGATTTCTAATGTGAATTATGTCTCAGTTAACTGTTGTAAGTACAATAAGCTAAGTGAGGTATGAGAATATATCGTAGACCCTTTGGTATGGGACAGTACTAAAAGTCTATTTGAAATTTCTTGAAATAATACTCCACCAATATTTACTCATTAATACTCCTCTCCTTTGTGGTTTACAGTTTACTTCACAAACTCACTCAGAGAATCAATCCCTACTTCAAAGCGGTAAAAAGGAGATATTTATCATCACAGAAAGTACATATGCAAGGTGCTGTGCCAAAATTTGTTCTGATTCTATATTTTTACATCCTTTCCTTAGATGAATCCTCTTTGTTGAATCTGAGCTCATTAAGAAGCAACAAAGATGAATCTTAGACCTCAACAATGTCAACCTTTCTATGCTATTTACATTAGCCCACCTTGCAGATATTATTTTTACATTTTATGTACAACTGTCCAAATGATCAAAGTAATTGAACTATTTAATTTCAGTTCATGTTGTTTCAGAACAAAACTGTTTATTTCAAGAAGCAAATGTGTTTTTAAATATACCAATAATCTGCTCTTCCAAGTTTCTACATCACGAACAAATCTTCCTAATAATTATAATACAAATAAACTAATCATATATAAAGTCATAGTAAAATGAGATTACATCTTACATTTTGAAATCCCAAAGCAATGAAATTCATTACAATTGTGATCCTATTCTTTGTGCATGTTGACAAAATCTTGAGGAGAAAAACAAACAAACCAAAAAAAAAACGTGATTGAAAAGACCACACAAAACAATTTTAAAATGCTTTAGGCACAACTGTGTGAGTGACAAATACAAGTGCTGTAATTCTTTGATTAATATAAAGAAAGTGATTTAAATTATTTTGATAACAGCCTTTAGGGAAAAAAAATTACACTTTAATATGAAGATTTGAGATTTAAATTACTTGACTGAGATGTGTTTTTATAAATAACCTCTGATCTATATTTTGGAGAGATATGGAAAAAAATGAATTATTGGCTTTTTACAAAGTAAGCTGTATATTCCATGTGACACATATATTTTCTTGCCCATATCCAGTACTATAAGGGCTTGAAAAATACTATAGCTTATCACAGAGCTAGAGTATGGACACAGTAACAAAGAAAATTTAGAATTTACTTCATTCCTCCATACAGAGACTTCTCTTTATTAATGACAGTTTTGAAGATGGATACCTACGTTAATATCATGTAATAATTTAGGATCACTCACATGAAATAATATTATAAATATAATTATTTTAAGAATATTTGAAAGCCAGTACTGTTCCAAGGGTCTACATGTTTGTCATTAAGGAAAAGTGCTACTCACTTGTAGGTTAAATGAAGAAGTAGATGTCTAATTTTGAAATCTACTTGTTTGACATTATTAGTTTTTCTCAATGAAGTATCTAGTCCTTATCACTAGTTTTAAACAATACATTGCATGCTCCAAAATCATTTCAGGAAGGAGAAGCCTTGAAGTCCACAGTATCCAAAGAATATCCAAGATGGCATTCCCCTCTATTCATTAACTTCTGCAGCAAATTATCCTACATGCAGTACTTCCTCATTGAGGCTTGATCTTTGGCATGATTATTCTGCCACTTTGCTGTATCTGCAGACTGATTTTGTCTAAAAAAAAAAAAGAAAAAAAAAGGAGAATAATCTTGAAGAAAAATATTACATTCCTTATATTCCAACATTATATTCTATATCCCATCCTTTCCTTTGTCAACATAGAATATATGCAAAATCAACTTCTGTTTTGTACTTTAAAATTATTTCATTAATAAAGATTGCCATGTCAGATAAAAATGTATTTCTGCCCATTGCTGATGGGCAGAAGAGATATGGCAAAATTAACTTGGGCAGAGGAAAATACAGATGAATCACAATCCCCTTTAAATGACTGTGAAAAATCACTGAGTCAACCAGGAAGAGTGAATTTACCTCTGATAAGACAATAAAAAAGAATGAGCCTTTTAATCTTCCTCAGAAGATGCACATAACGCAAGAGCAAAAACATAAAACACACAAGGATGAAATTCAATCAAGTTCCCATTGAAGGAATGGGAGGCAGGAATTAGCCTGTTGCTAAGCTAAGATCATCACTAATATTATCCTTGAAACATTAGGTGAAATCCTCACGTAAACTCTTATTCACAAGGATCTTGCCATTTGGAATTGTCTACTGTGTAAAATCTTCATAGCATAGGAATAGTAAGAGGTTTGGGTCCTCCACTCCAACATTCTGCTTAAAGCAGTGTCTACTATAAGATCAGGTCTGGTTGCTTTTATCCAGTCTGGTCCTCAAAACTTCCAAAGACATAGACAGTTCAGCTGCTCTGGTCTACCTGTTCAACTGTTTGACTGTCCTTATGGTAAAAAATATTTCTTCTTGTGATAGTCAAATTGTCATTCTTGTTTCAGTTTATGCCAATTTTCCTTTGTCATGCCTTCATACATCATTGAGAAGAGCCTGGCTCCATCTTCCTGATGATTTCCTGGAGGTACTGGAAGGATACTGTTAAGTGTTCCCAAAGTCTTCTCTTCACCAAGCAGAAAAAGATAAAAAGTTTGAATTTTAGCCAACAATGGCCTTGTGACAAAACAGACAATTGCTATTTTTAGATAGTCTTAGAAAGTGTTGCCAGTAGGTTAAGAAAGTAAGTCGTTATGCATACAATGTATTGTGATCATTTCTGGGCTCTCCAGTACAAGAAAGATTTGGACCTGCTGGTACAAGTCCAGTGAAGGGCCATGATTATGATCAGGGAACTGCAGCATCTTTCGTATGAGAAGAGGATGAAAGAGCTAGGGCTGTTTAAGCTAGAAAAGAGAAGCCTCAGCAGGATCTCATCGTATGCATGTAAATATTAGAAGGGACCAAACTCTTAGTGACAAGACAAAAGGTAGTGAACACGAAGTGAAACAGAGGAATTCCACTTGAACATGAGAAAATACTACTTTACCATGAGGGTGAGTGAACATTAGAATGCGTTACCCAAAGAGGTAGTGGAATCTCCATCCTTGAAGATATTCAAAATCTGACTGGACATAAGTCCCGAGTAAACTGCTGTAGGTGACCTATTTGAGAACGATGATTGGATCTTATGATCTATAGAGGTTCCCATCAACCCCAGCTACTCCACAGTTTTGTGATTCTGTGAATGAGGTTCTAAACAGAGATTTAATATCAGTTAGAAAGCTCTGATTTTCTCTTTTGGAGGAGAAAGAGATCATTGCATAGCAGCTAATTTTTATTTTGTTATCAGCTCTGTGACTCCCACTCATGCTTATCATTTCCATATTCTTCCTTTTTCGTCTCCCTAACCAACTCCCTTTGGCTTCTTTTTTCAGATGATTTGTCTCTAACTAAAATTAATTGTGGAAATGACAAATGGTGCCTATTATGATCAATTTACTCTGGTTATGGACTACATTATTTGAACCTTGCCTGTTTTGATTGTCAGCTCTATGTCAGTATGTAGTCTAGCAAAATGGGGATCAATATCTGATCTCTAAGCATTGCAATAATAAATATGATTAAAAACAATGTCAGGAATTTTTTTAGAAGAATATTAATGGAGACAGATTCATTGCGGAAAGATGAGAATCACAGTGGTTTCCAATGCTGTTCTCTCCATTCCCCATACTGTTTAAATCCAGATTTACAGTGGCAAAGAAGCAGTCACTCTGCCTCAAACTCTGCTCATTTTTTTCACTTTGTGTGAAAGATAATCCATTGCTACTATGCAAAAGGACATAGTTCATTTAGCCTCTAATATCTGATATCCTTTACTTTACAAAGTTAGTTTTAGATCATTAAAGAATTTTATCAGCTAGATCTTTTGCACACTGACACTCATCGAGAAGAGAAAGTAGACTACAGTGGCTGCATGCTGATAAGAAAGTCATACTCAGAAAAAATAAATGACCATTCTCTGTCTCATTTAAGGCTTCTTATTCATTTTTGATCTATAGCTTGTCAGAGAGTTAGAATCACTAGGATTATTGTTTTTAATGCAATATAAAATCATGACACTATCCTACCAAACTTTCCTCCCCTTTTTAGCTGGTCATAGTCTATTGTGCTTCTCTAAAAGATTTAATTACATGTTATACAGAGCTTAGCACTTCTTAATGTGGACACTTCTATTACTACTACTATCAATATATAATAACAAAAAATGCTTTCTATTTTTATATTAGAAAATGTTCTTTTTTTCTTTCAGAAGATGCAGAGCGCTCAGGGACCAATCCAGGAGATAAAAAGAACTCAGAGCCTCATAATCCCCTCCACTTCCATAAGCAGCTTTTGGTTGAGGATGGGCATATACAGGCTACCCCACAGAATGCTGCCTCTATACAAATAGAGAAATTAGCTTAAGTATCAGATAAGGCCAATTATCATTGATTTCCTCCATTATAATTATATAAGTTTTCAGGGACATAGTTTAGGGACAGTATTGTAAGAAATGTGGTATTTTAATCATTTCAGTGAAAAAATATCAAAGACTGAGTATGTTCTGCCAAATACTTTAAGTCTTCAAGCAAGGAAATGAAGCAAGTGTACCAAAGAGAAATTAAGTTTGTTTCCTTACTTTTTGTTTGCCTGAGTCTATGCTTTCCAGTCCACAGCCCACAGGCTTGTTCTTTTTAAAAAAAAACATTTTTAGTATTTAATCATTTCACAGATGTATTAAAATTATTTAAAAATATTATCTGATCAAAAGATAAAAGAG
Organism: Nothura maculosa; assembly: GCA_032353885.1. NCBI lineage: Eukaryota > Metazoa > Chordata > Aves > Tinamiformes > Tinamidae > Nothura > Nothura maculosa. The sequence goes on from JAUBOD010000169.1 coordinate 719,575, forward strand.
CAGATTTGATTATTACCCATCTTCAATTATTCAAAATCACTTCCACAGAAACATTACTTAATATTATCAGACCTCAACAGACATTATCTTATGCAAGTAATCTTATTATAATCTGATACATAAACAATCTGTCTACTCAGTATACTATGCAAAAACTGTTATTCAAAATTAAATGTTTGCTCTCTGACAGAGAAGGGATATAGGCAAAGACTTAAGAATTACAGACACACATACATATGCATGGAGGGGAGGTGAATGGGGTTGGAAATGAAAAGGTCAGAGGGGGGATCATCTTTATCATCAGCTGAAGGGGATACTGTTTTTTTTTCAGTGAATAGCTTTTCAGCAGCTGAAATATTTTGAAGTGATCCCTCAGCAAGCATTTAACACTGTGCTCCATGACCAGTCTCAGTTTGCTGTTTTTCTGACCTTCTCTCTGGTTAAACTTGCTGACCCTGATTCACCTGAGGAAAATGATGATGACAAAAACATAACCAGTCAGAGAGACAGCAAGAACACTAACACTAAAAGATTTATGCTGGGTATTCAGGCTTACCAGTGAGGTGGCTGAGTTTGATGGATAGCAACACACATTCTGAAAAGTGTCAGGCACTGAAAAACATAAATGTTTTGAGCTGACAATCCTGATGATCTTGCTGTATTTTCAGATTAGAGGCATCAAAGCCTAAGCAGCATAATGGTTTGGAGAACTCACTCACAACTACAAGGCTGCTAAAACTGAAAAAAGAAGTTGAGCATTTCAGAGAGAAAAGATTTTTTAAACAAACTGTTTAAATTCTGATTTTGCTTCTATAAAAATTTTCACCTACAAACAATATTAACTTAACACAAAAAAGGCACCATTAAGCTTTCAGTTCCTACAACCTAGCTGTTTCCCATTGATTCTTCCACTAAATGGTAAATATGGTATTTTGTAGTTTTGATTACTCCAATTTAGTGGAGAAACAAAATAAACCTTATAGATAGAAAGGAAAAATGATGCAATTTTTAAAGTGTTGTGCAAGACAGCAGAAAATTCAGCCATGTCATTTGTCTGAAGTCAAGTGTTCCTTCACTTTTATTTTTAAAGGTAACTTTATAACATAGACCATTTATTCTAATGCATCTTTACAGCAAATGTAAGCACAGTTTTACAGCACAAAGTCCTCTAATTACTTTAATTTGATTTATGGATGTAATTGATATTGTTACACTAAACATTACTGTATAATATCAACTTCACTGACAAAAAGATGCAACAGCACTGTCATAATCATAGGTAAAAAACCCTCCAGGCTACCTGACTGGGATGCCCAGCTTGCTTGCTGCAGTGTATTTTCTCAAATAGCTTTGCACAGGTGATCATTTCCACTGATTGCTGTAAAGGAAGGGATGTCACATCCTAACTCTGTCTCCTCCTGATTTCCACTGATTTCCACTGATTTCCACTGCTATGATAAGAAAAGTAAGACAGCCATATTCCTAATGAATCTAAGGATTGTTATTTCACTAAAAATTTACAAGTTTAGAAATTCATAAGCAAGCCTTAAAAAGTGTGGCAGATACTTGCTTTACCTATCTTTACCTAACAGTTTAGATGCTGAGAATACTCTAGAAGGCCTGCCACAAGTCTGGCACACTTAGCAATCAATGCCTTAATACTCTATTTTTTTAAGGGTAAGATATTAGATCACAATTGTAGTGTTAAAGAAAGCCTGAGGGTTCTAGAGCATCCATTAAACTGTTCATAGAAGTGTCTTCTATGTAGTCATCCTCCACTTTTACACAATGGACATAATCAGTCATATCCATGGAATACAACCATGCAAGAATAGAGTCTGAATAGGCTGTGGACTGCTCAACATGGCTTGAAGACAGAACACCATAGTACTCCAGTAAGTTTCAGCAGAAATCATTCCATAACCTGAGGCTACATTATCTTTTCCTAGTTCTTCTACCAGAAGTCCTGGATCTATTTAAAGGAAGAGAGAACTGAAGGAGACTCCTCACAGCACAGATGCTGAGTGTGAATTTCTCAAGTATTCCATCTACATTCTGGTAATAACCACCAATGTCCAGCCCTTCCAAGCAGAAAAGCTCGAGCAAAATAACACCGGCTAGAAAGAACAGGTATCATTGCCTTGGAGGGCTTCTTTCTCCTGTTACCACCGTAAGCTCTACATAGTGTGATAAATAAAGTGTGAAGGAGAGAGCAGGACATGGACTTCAAGAAAAGGCGAGTCACAATGATACCATATTAACTGTTAAAAAAAAATCATTCAAAATGGAAGATTCAGGACTTTGCAGCAGTGCTTAGCGTTTCAGGCTTCATAAAGACACTCAAGATTTTAATTAACACTATGACAGTTTGGAATCTGCTGTCAATCTATCTTTATGGGAAAAAAAAAAGTTGTCAAGTTTGCATGCCCAGGGAGAGTTAAGCTGAAATTAAAGTGAATTTTAAAAGATGGGGAATAATTAGGGCACCAAGAGAAATAAGCTAGAGAAAAAGAAAGCAGTGAAAGGAAAAGTATGCTACTAATTATGCTTTTTACTTTTCTAATTAATGTTCATTCCAGTCACAATCCATCTTTAATAAAATTATAAAAATAATGATTAATTACACAGGGAGTGTTCTAATGTGTTATATTTGGTTACAAAGTTTTATCACATCATGTGTGCATATAAAAGCATGCCCAAATGATGAATTATGTGGTCACCTGAAAGGTGGAAGAATGGCCTACACTATACAAATGAGATTCCCAAATGCTTATACACTCAGTTTCAAGTCCAAAGAAAAGCTGTATATTCCTTAAAGCCCAATAAGGAAAATTGCACAGCATATTCACACAGAACAAAAGAGTGTCAAACACTTCCACTCTTAAATCGGAGCAGCTCCCATTCAAAAGCTCAAATCTGGGAAGACTAGAAAGTTGAGAAAGAGAATGGTGGCAAAGGAAAGACATAAAACTATGAGATACTAAGTTACTAGAGACTGCAAAAAAGCTGCTGGAGAGAGTCCAGCACAGGGCTACCAGGATGATCAGGGGCCTGGAACATCAGCCCCATGAGCAAAGGCTGAGGGAGCTGGGCCTGTTCAGCCTGGAGAAGAGAAGGCTGAGGAGGGATCTGATCAGTGTGTATAAATACCTTAAGGGAGGCAGTGAGGAGGATGAGGTTGGCCTCTATTCACTAGTGGACAGTGATAGGACGAGAGGAAATGGCTTCAAACTGAAGCATCGGAAGTTCCACA
>JAUBOD010000169.1:722927-756591 GCA_032353885.1 Nothura maculosa
ACCCTGCGTGTGCAGGGGAGTTGGACTAGATGACCTCTAAGGTCCCTTCCAACCTTACACATTCTATGATTCTATGAAAAAAAAAAAAAACAGGCAACAAGAGATCAAAACATGGAGGAAAAAACCTGATGCTGTGTTTTGCCAAACAGCTATAAAGAGCGAGTACACAAGAAATACTTGCATATATGGAAGTCAAGAGAACATATACACACACATGGTTTATAGTTTTACCCAAAACATCTTACATAAATACATACAAGAAATCCTTTAAATACAAGATTAATGATAATCAATGTCATGTACACATTTTCAAACAACCAGCTGTTGATGCTATACACCTGCAATAGGATTTCTGCACCATTTTAAGGCAAAGATTCTGACCTTACTGTTTTGTCTTTTGAAGATAATATTTGAATTACAGATACACTGAAGGAGAATGATGATTACAGCTATTATGGCAGTCCTGAAACATGGTAATATTCTATGTTTGATTCACTCTGAGAAAGAAGTGGCAGTATTCTCACAGCATCTTATGAATCTTTCTCTGAAAATGAAGTATCAAGTAAGATAGGAGAAGGGAAATTAGTTCTTTGTCAGCTAGCCAAGGAGTTCTTTCGTTCCTACCCTCTGGCCTGTTTCAGAAGATATATCTTTAAAGATTGTTCCAAAATAATTTACTTCACAATCCAAAAGTCGCAGTAAAAAAAAAGCTTGATAAGGTCAAGTTTTAACTTGTAAGATTTAATACAATGAGCTCAAATGTCACATGTCACATGTCCACAGGGTTCTACTGCAGAAGTGCTGTACAGGATTTTGGAGAATAAACAGAATCACAGAATGGTTAAGGTTGGAAGGGACCTCTGGAGATCATCAAAGTCCAACTCTGCTGCTCCAGCAGGGACACCTGGAGCATATGGCACAAGGTGGCATCCAGCTGGGTTTTGAAGTTATCGAAAGGAGACAGGGCTCTGTCAGCATAAAAATAATGTTCTTCCTTATATGGAGATGGAACTTCCTGTGTTTCAAATTTGCACACATTCCCCCATTGTCATGTCACTGGTGACCATCAAGAAGAGTTTGGACCCATCTTCTTCCTTATATTCACCCTTCAGGTGTTTGTATATGTTGATAAGATCCCCTCTCAGTTTTTTCTCCAGACTAAACAGGCCCAGCTCGCTTAGTCTTTCTTCATATGAGAGATGCTTGAGTCCCTTAATCATCTTGGTTGGCCTCCACTGTACCCTCTCTAGAAGCTCCACATCCCTCTTGTACCAGGAAACTCAGACCGGCACCCAATACACCAGGTGCAGCCTCCCCAGAGCTGAGTAGAAAGGGAGGATGCCCTCCCTCCATCTGCGGGCAACACTCCTCCTGATTCAACCAGGATCCCATTGGCCTTCTTGGCCACGAGGGCACATTGCTGAGCCATGGTTAACTTGCTTTCAGCCAGGACTCCCAAATCCATCTTCGCATAGCTGCTTTCCAGCAGGTCATCCCCTAATCTCTACTGGTGCCTGGTGCTATTCCTTGCCGCTCACTGTGCTCCAATGGGAAGGTCATATCCTTGTCATCTCTCTCCTTTTTATCCTGAAAAGTGACCAATGTTGAGGCATACTTAACTAGGAACAAGTTCCTCCAATGCTCTCCTAAGAAACTTTACCCCTTAGTTTATCTCACCTTTTAAATAGTAAGAATGTCATTCAATGTCATCATTATCAGCTTTCAGTAAGTGTATAAGGTATGAATATCCAAAGTCTGGACTCCTTTTCTTGAGAATCATGCTGAAACACTGTCGCTGCACTAAAGTTTTTCACTACAAAAATGCTGATTTATTTCCAAAAAAGGCTAATATTACTATCATATTTCTTGGCAGAGAGGTTACATTTGCTTGTTAGCGTCCGCTATGAAACATTTCTGCAAGAATGTGAGTAGATACACAAAAATATCTATATTCAATCTCACAAATAGGCACTGTTAAAGCTGATGATACTTAATATACCAAAGCAATCAGCTTTCTATGACTCCTATCTATCTTTATGCATGTGCAGATCTTCTGCCGTCAAATATATGCAATCTGAAAAAATATTCTGAGCTGAAATGAACTGCTTAACTCAGACTCATGCAATAAGCCTACACTTGCTGCTACTTTTAATATATGTATTATGAAAAATATTTCTTGAAAACCCTTAATGGCTACAGTGTTACAAGATATGTTGCTGAAAGCAAGTAGAGATCAAATACTGTGACACTTGAGTTCTTCATTAGAACAAATACTGATCCATAAACTTTTCTTTTGTATATATAGGGTAAGGCATTAGGCAGCTTCAAAAAGTCAATTAAAAGGAGAGACTGTGCATCTTAAACACAGGGCTTTTCCTATCTATTTTTTCCAGTAGTTACTTAAAACCACTAACTTAAAATCAGTGTCACATGCTGTCTTCAGAAGTTCACTCAATCAAAGGGCTAAGCTCTGAGTAATCAAAGATCTTAAATCACTGAAGCTCCCAACAGCCACAGGAGGATTAAAAATCCAGTAGCCAGAACTCAATTCTTCGATCAAGCGAGCGCTAGAGCATTATGAGAAGTCCCTAAAACCCTAGATCACAGCCCAGCCTTTGCCTACTGTGGAGCTAAGTGGAAACTGTCTATAATTCTTTAGGAGATCCTATCTTGCCAGATGAAAACAGATATTGGCCTCTGTGTGTAGGATGATTAGAAGAATGGAAGAGGATTAAACAGGATGCAAGGGGAAAGCTCAGAGTGGTTCATTTACATGGTATTACTGCTGACAGATATGTGTTAACAGAACAGAGCAACCTAAAAGCAAAACTGTTTCTGAATTAAAGTTGTATTTATTTACTCAAGTTATAAAGGGTATGTATTTACTCAAGTTATAAAGGGATTAAGTCCTGTTTATTTTATTACATCCAACACTGTTTTATCTATTAAGCGCTCTGATGCTTACTCAATTGCTCTGTGTCATGCATTGCACAGCTGTTTGGGGATATGTTTATCTTCATTTAAAATAGAAGCTTTTAAATGTTTCCAACATAAAATATAGATGTTAATGGAAAGCTAGGCTTTCATGGCTGTCTTCCTGCCTTCCAAAATGGAGACACTGTTAAAACAGACAATGGGAAAAGTAAAAGGGACATTTAAAGGTACTCGGAACTGAGAACCAAGTACAGAAGTGTATGTGTAACACATACACTTCTGTGAACATAAAGGCAATGTCACTGGCATACAATCACTGTATGCTCATTAAAATCTAGTTATTAAAAAATGTTTAATTAGATAGGAAACTGATTTAGCAAAAAATCCAGCCAACAAACACTCAGTCTCTCTCAGAATTAATGAGATTTTTCAAAACTTAACATTTTGTAAAGTAGCTACTTTTTTACTCAATTGAAGCTCTGTAATAGCTACTCCCAGGTGACTCAGTTCTAAGGAGACTGCAGAAGCTCCCTTGCTCTGCCAGCAACATGAACAAAACACTTATTTGTGAGACTCAGTCTCAGTGCTGCTTGACTGCTCTCCTCTATCCTGGACTGCCTCATTTACCACCCAAAGTTTTCACACAACATCTAACAGTCAAGCTTCCTATTTATTTTCATTCAGCCTTCCCACTGTCTCTTTTCTTCTTAATCATCTCTTTCCTTATTAATCACTTGTCAATGAAAGGTTCCATTACAGAACTACCACTGCTCAGTGCTATTATGGGTTTGCTCATCATCTCCTACAGGATATATTTAGAAAGTTACTGGGGCTCCCACTTCAGTGCAGTCCCAATCCTATTAGTCCTATCAGTAACATGCTGAATTTTCTCTTCCAATGCTACATTCTCTTTTCCAGCTGAGACAGAACTGAAATGCTAAGAAACTGTGGGGATGATGCACAATTGTTTATTTGCTTCAGCAGAGAGAAAAAAAAAAGGAAAGGTAAAATATTATGAAGAATAACTGTTGTCTCAAATTTTACCAAAAAAAAAAAAAAAAAAAAAAACTAAAGTCTGAACAGTCAGCATTTAGTACCCTGCAAAACTATTAAAACTCACCACTGTCTCCTCCTCCTTGATGCATTTTAAGATGCCCACTCCAAATCAGAAAGAGGTAAAGTTAGTTACTTAGAGGAAATCTCTCATATATTGTAGGAAAGTTTGCTTCTTTTCCTATTTTTTGGGCATTTCACTCTTTTTTTGTGACTTACTATTCAAAGGAAGCTGTGTGGGTTATTATAACAACTAAGAATATGTGCACAGACAAAGGAAGCCAAGCCCCATTGACCAGAAAGCTTTTAATCAAGGAAAAGAAAAAGCAAGAAAAAAAAAGGCAGAAATTATCAACAAGATGTAAATAATAGCCTTAGTTTTGTCCTGTAAGAGCACCTGAAAACCTTTATGTCATGCTGGGGAAGTAACCTACCAGGGGTAAAAAGGCCTAGCAGCATGTCTTCAGATAAATTCTTATCTTCATGTCCCATCAGAATTAGGTCTTCCTTCCAATCATCCCAGCTGTCCCAGCTGCCTTAATTTACCTAAAATTTACTTAACCATCCTCAACATTTTTTGCAATAATAGTTTCAAATCTACCTTCAATTTAAGCATGACCTACTTATACTTGGTTTTGAAAAACAGTGTGACTCTGACATTGCCGAGGATTTTTTTTTTCTCTAGTGCAGTTCCTTGTATTCTCCTGGAAGATTAGACTGTGCCATTAATACTTTAGCTGTGAATACAGGCTCTGTTAGGTCAGGTATACTACTGTGCCCAAAGGAAACAAGGCTGAAGTAAACAAGATGTCAAGGCATTAAACAGTAATAAAAAAAAAATGTAAATGCCCAGAGACTTCAGCTAGTCTTTTTATATAGCTTCAATGCTTCTTAAAATAAATAGGTCAGTGTCAACAGATCGAATGAGCTCTTATTTTATCTTTTCATATTTTCAGAATGCTTTTCAGCATCCAAGCAGAGTATGAAGAAAGAAAACACAGATCTATCTGTTCATGCTACTGTAGCCTTAGTATTGATATTAATGCCAACAAAATTAGTAATTTGACAATTAGTTTTGCATTTACCTGAAAAAGACATGAAAGGTGGAAAAGAGTTTAGCTAGATTATAATGTGGCTGTGACAAGTCAGGTTCCTGTCATGTTATAACCTTCCAACTTTAACATTTTCATGTCTGTTTGGCAGGTTATTAAAATAAATGAGAGTCTGTTGGCCTGCTGTTGCACTTTTCGCTAATAAGAGTTCAGGAATTTGCAAGCCGCTGCTGTAAATTGACCGATAGTGAAGTCTGAAAGAAGTTGGCTAAAGTGGACAATTAGGAGTATTTCTCTACAACTGAGTGAAATATTCCATGTTATTTTAATAATTCAGGCACAGGCTAATTTTCGGAGGCTGAGTTTGTCAAGATAATGTGCCTTGTGCTTGTCTACTTGTCATTTTTAACTCAATCCCACATGTTACAGGTGCAGTCTACCTTACAAAACAGGCAAATCACTCACAGTAGAATTTACATATGGAATATAGACATACTATACTAAGGAAAAACAGTCCAAGAAGTCAGCAGATAGCTGTAATAGGAATGCACATGATGGTAAAAACTTCTGATGTTTGATAGCTGTTGTACCTATCTTTATGTTGATATAATTAAAAGTGTTATTTGGCAGTATACAGTATGTATAAGGTAAAGCATCATGTAGATTTCTGCGTTAAGAAAGATAATAAGGCCACAAAAACCCCATGTGGCATACAGATGTTCTGCTTGAAATCAGTTACCTTTTTTCAACCTAAAACATTATATTGTCAAAGAATATGGAACATGCAGGAATAATTATTGCCCTCAGCTGAGAGAAACTGAGGGAGTATAGTCTCCTTCATAAAAGACAAAGCCGTTTCTATAGACATTATTACATACGGTCCCTGAAAGCAAAAGGTACACTGCTGAGCCAAAATTTCAAAACCTACTCTTCTTTTCTCATCTCTCCCTGCCACCTAGCAGTTGCATTTTCTCTGGGAGGCAATGGCAAAGGCCTAACTGTGCATTTCTCTCTCATCTTCTCAGGCTGGATTTCTGTTCTAACCTGAACATGTGCAAAAGTCCAGACTAGTAAAGCAATTCTTTAACTTTGTACTAGTTTCCTCTGTACATTTAAGATCTAGAGAAGACACCGAATTTTTTATAAGCTCAAAGAAATGTCAGACTTTGAGTGGCTGAAGCATTTCTAGGACAGTTCCTTAAAAATCAGTGTAAAGCTTCTAAACACTAAGCTATAATGGAGACACTAGGAACTACGTTACCCTAAGGAATACCCTCACACTGTAGCACCAACATGAAAATCATTGAACATTTCCATGCCATACCTTTCCTATCATCACATACCCAGATTATCATAGCAACCATCATAGATGGATATACAGAAAAAAGCATTGTACTCATGAGAACGCAGTTATAGGTCTGTACAGAAACTGAAATTTTTCAAATTACAAGTGAAAGCTGGGCCACAGTTGCCACCTTTATATTTTATTTTATATATATATATATATATATATATATATGTATACATACACATACCTGCTTATTATTTATCTATGCATATTTGTAAGGTATGGGCAGATCTAATTCATTACTGCCATGTTATTAATAATATAGGATAATTAGGTGGAACAGGATAATGACAGTTCCACCTTGAGGCTATCCAAAAGGACTCTTTGCTATATAGGCACAGCAATATGCCACTTTGACTCTACCAATCAGAAGAGTCATGATGCCACCTAATGCCTGGGGTTGGTTCCATCCCTGGATATTCACACAGCAATGGAAGCACACTACCAACTCCTAGTATGCAACAAAATTAAAGGCCATCTTATTAAGGGGGTTAAGAGATGAAGGAAATGAATCCCTAAAAGTGACAAAGAAGAATCCATTAAAATTTGCAGGATCATAAAAAGTCTGCTGGAAAGACAGCACACATGCTTAACAGTGATGTGATATGAATGTTTAAAATAATGTACCCTGAGAATTCTTCAACTTGGGCCATTCCTGAAGATATTCTGAAGCACAGAGAACAATCTGAATCCCAATATTTGCTAATGCAAACAAAGCTATCTGTGAACACAAGTGTTTATCATATATTATTCATTTCTGATACCATTTTTAAAGTTTCAGTTATTCTGTCAAAAGGTAAACTCAGTCCTGAGCAATTGAGGTGGCCACTCAGTCAGCAAGAAGAATGAATAGAATTAATATCTGACAAGCTCAAAACCAATTCACTGTCATATAAATTTCATAAAAAAAATGCCCTTGTAATAAATCATATTTGTAAACAAACTGCACTCAGAGAAATTTACAAACAATTCATGTATTACATGTTAGAAATTAGTCTGAACAGCTCTGATCTTCACACACGCAGAAGTCCTTATGTTGAAGGTAAGACATTGCTAAATAATCAGAGTGTAGTTTTACAACTGCAGTAGTTTTACAACTACTGATTTCCAAGGACATAACATCAGAGCTTCATAAAGGAGAGTATACTTGTTGCATCCAGATTTTAGGAAGGGATAATATAACAGTCAAACACCATTTGTGGACCACTTATTTTCTGTACTAAGGAATCAATGAATAGATGAGGTAGCCAGGAAAACTCACCTGTGGATAATTAGAATATGAAATGTCCAAACATCATTACTGTATCAGGAATCAACACAGCCTGATAGAGGCTTTCAAACAGGGAGAAAACCAAAGTCACAAATCACAATAATACTGAGCTGGCAAGAGAAATGTCTACAGCTTCATTCCCACAAGTATCATCCTATGATACTTCAAATTAAATCACTAAAGTCTTTTCAAAGAGAAGCAACAAAATGAGCAAAAGAAACATGAAAGTAGTTTCACTTCTCTCTCTGAGCCTATCAGAGGAGAGAAGAGGAAAAAGGGAACTGCTTTCCTCTTTAGCTTGTCCCAAGCTTATAGTGAAGCAAATATGATAGAGTTGTGTTATGTTACATTGGGCTAGAGGACCCAGATAGATCACTATCGATGGTAGAATACACCATGCCTTTCATGGACACAAGACAATATATAGCCATTTATCCCTGAAAATTATCTTGCCTGCTTGTGCTTCAGAGTTGCCAAAAAACCTTTTTAGAAAAACAACTGAATGATTTTTGATAAAGACAGGCACTTTTATCAACAACACACATTAAGCACACTATCTACAGAACTTAACCTGTTAACCTTTTACCTGATACTGTAAAGTTCTAATAGTAGAAAATGTGGTGGGGCACTCCCTATATATACACATAAATGGAGCATTTTAAAGCAAATGCATTGAAGGTTTTTTTATATATTTAATCTTAATACTACTTATACTAAATTGCTCACGTGTACAACTGATTTTCAGGCAGTATATGTGAATTCTTAGTTTCCACCTATTCCAGTATGCTCAATTTACTTTTGCAGAAGCATAGAATTATTGATGCATTTTATAACAAAGAGTATAGAACCCTGAATTTTCCCAAAGAACATCAGTGCAACTATCACCATGTTTTCCCCTTTTATTCAACACGATTGCCAAACAATTCTACTGTCTGAATCACTTTTAATAACTATAATTAGATTTTAATAACTATAATATAGTTATACTTTTAATATAATATAGTTATACTTTTAATAACTATAATTAGAGATTTAATAACTATAGACTAAAACAGTTTGAAAACTACTGCTAAAAATATGAAGATATGTCCCATATTTTTAATAGGAGGCTATTTTAGATGAAAACTGCAGTTCCTTCATGGATTAATTTAGGAGTATACAAAAAGACACAGAAGCTTATTTAGTTTTGCACTGCTACATATAATGAAGCCTGAAGTATTTCAGAGAGAATAAGCAGTTGACATTTATACTGTGTAGTACAACTGAAGTTACATATTTGTGACAAAAGTGTCAAGAATTAGCAAACTGGTGAAAATAATCTTTCTATATCTTCTATGTATCTCCAACCTGCCAATACCCAAATGTGGGCAAAAAGGATAACATAGGCTTAATGGCTTTTCTATGATTATGATTAAAATAATAATAATTGACAATATCAGTGCATGATCATCAAATACATGTGATACTTGAAGTAACTTTATGGTAAAGAGGTGGCATGCCTCAGTGTTTGTGATCTTACCTTTCTCAGTCCCTTGTAAAAACAGTTCTGCAGGACATAATATATGATACCATGGAAAATGTAGAAATAAGCTGAAATATCATCATCACACCTACTCAACAAGTCAAGATACTGGAATTTGTTTCAGGTGCATCACTTGCTGTCTGAATACAGCAGATAAGATTGATTGTGCTATGAAATATTATAGCATAATGATATAGCATGATATATTATATGCAAATAATATAATATGTAGCATTGAATGAATGCTTTTATATAATTATATAATTAAAAATACACATAGCACTGTATAAAAAAAGTTGAAAGAGACTGACTAAAATAACTCTTCTCTTACTTTCCTTTCCCTTTCAGGAAGCTGTTGCAAACAATACCTGTCCTTATCAGGAAAAATATAGTGATTAATACTCATAACATGGAAAGCTAAATAAATATTTACTATATCAGCACCTGCAGTGAAAACTCATTTGCATGGACCTAGATGACCTCATATGGACTATCAATTTTTGCAATTAGTGTGTAAATAAACAAACAAGGTAAAAAAAGTCAAGGATATTGCATGAAAGAGTATACTTTGTTTATTTATCTTTACAAGCATTGTTTAGTTCTAATTATGAATAATAATGTTACTGATAATCTTACAGTGAAAGTATTATGCCATGTTTGATAAATAACACGCTCTGAAAAGTTCGTCTCTGCAAGGACAAAAGAAAAGATAAAATTATCTAGTAATATCTGTCATTTCAAAGGAGTTTTAATCTTTTTTCTATATTTTCAATTTCATTTTTTTCTTTCAGTAAGCTGAAAGTGATTTCAAATTATCAGCAGATGACTTTTTTTTTTAATTTCACACTCATACATACTTCTTCCTTTATTTAATCCCTCTTGCAGTGTTTTGAAGAATACCAATTTAGTTGTGTATCTCAGGCAAGCAGATTTTCCATGCTTTGGCTTAACTGCAAAACTGCCAAAATAATGTAAAACACTGACTCTGCAGAATTACTATCATGATTAATCAATGATCACAGAACCACTCAGCTTTATTATTATAATAGTGCATTTGCAGTACATACCAATACTTGCTTTCCTAAGTTTGAAGCACAAGGTGGCAAGCATGAGTACAATTAGACTTTAAAGGATGCAATCACTGTGTCTGTATGTGTCACTATATATAGTGACTAATAAATCATTCTATAGATAGAAAATTTCAGCATTTCTTCCAAACTGGAAAGTTAAAATTGCCATTTTGCTAATGCAGTGCTGAATAAACTCGATATGCATTATGGTATAAAGTCAGTAGTGATGCTCTTGATACAGAAAGATTGTCAAAATCTTCAGTAAGTTCCATTTTATCTTTCTAAAGTGACTAAAAATGGTTATGTTTAAGAACAGAACTTTACATTTATCATCCATTGATACATTTATCAACTGTCTTTTTGTCTCCCTGCTCTGAGATGCATTCCTATGACCTGTTTCATTATCAAATATTGTTTACTGATGGAATGACTGCTCAAATAACTGTTACAGATTAATTAAAATCAGTATTTCACAGCAGATCACAGGTATCAAGTGCTAGTATAAAGTTTATCAAGTATAAACTTTATAGCATTACAGGGATTGTTCCTGTTCTCAACCTCACCACACACATGATTTAATAGATCATTCATTCAAGTTCCTCATTCATTACCTGTGAAAGTCACTGGGCAAATAATAGGGCTAACCTCCTGCAATCAGATGTCATCATTAGAAAGTCCCTGGCACTGTACTGCTGCTGAGATATGGTAGCCATTGTAGGGCAAATTTGTTCTGTTTTCTCATGCTAAAATATATCTCTTTAAATGGATTTGTTGGTTTATAATATTTTAAATTAATGCCATGTGTTGATCATTAAGGAACAGATTGGAAACTGAGGTTTCTCTGCCTAATTAAGTAACTATTATTATTCCAGTAATGGGACATGTAAAGCATTTTATCTGCTTTCTTTGCAGATTGTTAATTTAAATGGATGGCAGAGTGATAAACCAGTTAGAGTTAATCAACTGAACTACGCTGTAGGAAGACCATGTAAGGATCATTTTAAAGCTATCTTGGAAAGCTACAGATGTTATAAAGTGTAATGATTAATAATTAATAGAGTTGATGAGAAGCTAATTTGTAAAAAAAACTTGAGACTATTCCAAAGTCACTCATGGGTAATTTTTTCTGAATTTCTTTCATATAATGGCCTGAAAAGGTCTTTTAACAAGCAAGGCTGACTAGTAGTAAAGGAGGCAGTTATTTGTGAGCATCTCTATTTGCCCTGGAAGCAACTGCAGAGACCACGTACACTGGTGCAGCTCTGAAGCACTGTAATTCAAATAGTAAAAACACAGAAAGGTGCAGCATGTACTTTCAAAAGATTTTGTTCATTACTCCTTACAAGGCTTTACCTGCCTTTGAATCTTTAAAAAAATGTACCTTAAAAAACTACCTATGCTGAATAGTATTTCTTTTTTTGTTTACTGAAACATCAAGAGAAGAATTTTCTGTAGCAGTATGAACTGAAAATAATGTCACTTAAAAGAACAGGACCTTGGCCCTCTTGCATTTATTATGATGAACAAACATGCTGTGTGACATCAAGAAAGGTTTGCAAAACTCTTAACTGTTTCTGCTTGGAACACAAACTATAATGGATGGAAGTATCTATTGCATGGAGACCATCTATATGGTTTCAATATTACTACTTCGAAAATTCAGGAGATGCGATTAGACATTAAGATCTTGAATCCCCTGGTAACTCACTCTTTGCAGGCCTTTGCATACATGTCTATCATGAACTATGATTGCAATGATCCTATAGTCATTAGAGATGGCCCCAAGGAGCACTTCTACATAAGAACAGATTGGAATCAAATGGGAAACATAGACAATCATTTTAACATTTTAACAGACAACACTCCAGTTGCAAATCTCTTTGGAAAAATCTTCTTGAGGTCTACACACAAGCACAGAGGATTATAATTTGCAAATATAGTGTCTAGGTCAGCATATGGTGATCTCAAAGCAGACAAATCATTACACAGATCAAAGTCAGTAGTACTGAACAGCAACACAATTCACAATTCTCAAGTGAATTTTAATCAAATTTAAAACTGATCTTAAATTTAGGAATAAATAAAATAATTATATCTAAACAGATTCACCCAAAAATTCCTGAGGAGACATTCATCACACTTTAAACCAGCTATTCTTCAATTCTGAGCTAAAATTGCCACAGAAACTTGTAGTGCCAAGGACAGTTGATGCTCACATAATAGGGGTTTTGATGTTCCAACTATATTAGAAAAGTTAAAGTGCTGACTTATGAAAGACATATTTTTACATGGGTTTTTAAAAGACAAAATTTGAAAGCCACCTGCAGGGATACAGACTGGGTCACTCAACCTGATAGAACGAGGACTCCAACATTTTAGCTCAATCTCCTCAGTCTTCTCAAGGTTACAGCAATGTTTAAAAATAAATGACAGGGTGAGAAAAAAATAAAAGAGCAGGTAAGTCAAAAGTTGTACTTATCTGCCTTGACAGCCTCCTTTGAACTAGGAGGCAAGAGAGTCATGATTCGGTACATTCTCAGAATGCCATGGACATGCAGATGTCTTTGAAATAGCTTCTTCATAAACATCTGCTAACCAGTCAAGAGGGTTTGTTTTCTCTCTATCCTTCTATCAGCCTGCAACTAATATAAAACTGCCATTTCCATTAAAATGTCAGCTTTTATCTGGAAATGTATCCACAATCCCCATAAGCACAAATATATCCACAATGCCTGTGAGCAAACTACAAATTTATTATATTCATACTCTTTCTACCACACATACTGGTTGTGTCATGGAACCAGCTTACTTTGTCCTTTTAGGTTGACATAATGTAAACATATACAGCTACTTTTCCCCCACCAATGAGGGACCAGAAGAACATCAAGAAAGGCTTCTTACGAGTATGTAAGAAGCAAATGGTAGGCTAGGGCAAATGCAAGCCCACTGCTAAATGAGGCAGAAGCCCTAGTAACAAAAAAAAAAAAAAAAAACAGAAAAGGCTATGAGGTACTCATTATCTTCTTTGCCTCAGTCATTAGTTCTAAGACTGGGGAGGAGCTATCCTTACAGAAAAGCTGATGAACCACAGGTTAGATAAAATAGCCAGCAAAGGGGACTGAAAACTGACTAAATTGCCAGGTGCAGAGGGTTACACAAAGATTAGTTACACAAAGTCCAGTTGGAGACCAGTCACCAGTGATGTCACCCTGTGGTAAATACTGTGTCTAATATGGTTTAACATATTAGTTCATGACAATACAGAGTGCATATTCAGCAGGTTTGCAGATGATATAAAACTGCAAGGAGTGGCTGACACACCAGAGGGCTGTGCTGCCTCAGAGGGACCTTGATAGGTTGGAGAAGTGGGCAGAGCAGAAAAGTTCAACCCAGGGATGTGCAGTCTCTTGCTTATGGAGGAATAATCCATGCACTAGAAGGTGCTGAAGGCTCCCAGCCAGAAAGGATATTTGCAAAGACGGACCCAGAAATCCTAGTGGACAAAAATTGAATGTGAGTAGCAAAGAAGGCCAGTGGAATTCTAAGATACACTAGGCTAAGCATTGCTAGAGTTCAAGGGATGTGATCCTTCCCCACAACTCACCCTCAATGAGGACACATCTGGAGTGGTGAGCTTCCCCAGTACAAGAAAGACACTGGAGCAAGTCCCACAAAATGCCACAAAGATTATCATCTGGATAATGAACATCTCTCATAGGCATCTGGGATAGTTCCAGTTGGAGAAGCTAAGGCTCATTGGGGACCTTATCAATGCATATTGACAAGACAGAGTAAATAAAACGAAGGAAGACTTGATTCGGTAGCATTCAGTGTCATTACTGAAATGAAATACAGGCAATTCCACCTGAACATAAGAAAACACATTTTTACTGTTAGATTGTTTGAACATTGGAATACATTGCTCAGAGAGGAATTGCTCAGAGAGGTGGAGTGTCCATCCTTGAGACATTCAAACCTAACTGGACAGGGTGACCCTTCTTGAGAAGGGAAGTTGGAATAAATGTTGTCCAAGTCTAATTTAATCTGTAATTCAATGGTTACTTGACATTGTCTCATGATGTCTCCTAACTGAACCAGGAAAACCAGTGCAGACTAAATTGTGTGATTGTATGACTACTCAGTTGGTAGAAAACAGCACTTTAGGGATAGGGATGCCGCCCTGTGCCACCTGCTCTAGGTGTGCCTGCTGGAGCGGGAAGGTTGGACCAGATGATCTCTAGAGTTCCCTTCCAACCTATAGATTCTGTGATTCTGTGATCATTGGTACTTGACAGATGCATTTACCAGTTTGCCAACATCACTGGTCGGGAAGACCTCATATCACTGAGGAAGATATCAATAATATGCAAAATAAACCCAGTAAGTCAGGAGGAACTTCAACACACAAATACCTAAATCTGTACTCTGAAGAAGAAATGAACTGCATAATATGATGTAAAGAATAACTGCACAGATTGAGCACTAAGGAGTTACTATGGTCCATCAAGACTGTGATAATGTTGCTATTAAATAAAATCTTATTTAACATATCCTAGTAGGACTGCTTTGGGTGTGCCTTGAATGATCTTTCCCGTATGCATCCAATCAGCTTTGGTTGGAATGTAGTGGCCAATTTCAGACATCATGCTTCAAAAAAGGCATAAAAATAAGATAATATGCCAAGAACAAGAATGGTGATATGCTTGGGAATATGGCCTGTGAAGACAGATTGAAGTAATTATGTTTGCTTAGTCTAGAAAAAAAAGTGCTTTGCAAACTCTCTAAAAATATTTCAAGATTTGTAGTGAAACAAGATGATCAATACTCTTTCACATACAGTGTCAGAGGCACAAAAACTATTCAGCTTCAGTGTTAGCAGAAAAGAAAAGGTTAACAGAAAAGATTTTGGTTAGGACTTGGGAGAAAACTATTGCTTTATGGATTGTTCTATAGTAGCCAAAGTAAATTGGAAGGCTGTAGAATTTTCTGTCTGAAGATTTTGAAGAACATGTTACACATATGTCTATAAGGAATGACCTAGGATATTTATCTGACCATTTTGAATAGAGAGACATTATCTGGTCAATCCCAAATTTACATAGCTATTTTGTAAAGGATTCATGGAACTCTACCAGCAGCCTGAGTGCAGGCAACAAGGTGGGGGAAAAGGTTCTGTATTGCCCAAAGGCCAGCTCTGTGGTGCTTGGCTAAGAGTTTATACATATGAATTCATATGTATGTGTTGACATGTATGACCTCTTAGCCAAGCTAAGCTCCAGAGCAATATTCAGGGAGCAACAATGGATGTTTACTTCATAAAGGTAGGGGAGTTGGGAGATATGGGTCACGGCAAGGCAGGATGAGGCCTCACCAAGAAGGGTGAAGCTTTATAGTGCATAACTATGAAGAGTAGAGCAGGTCCAGTGACAGTAATTAGGTTCAGCAAGAGTCTAGTCTGCCAGACAAGTCTGTGTTGATGGGGCTGGTCTGCAACCAAGCCGAGCAGTGAAGTCAAAAAGGCAGTGTCAGGGTCAGTGGGATATGCACCTTGGTAGGTACATGGCCAATGCAGATGCCCCAAAAGTCAAGCAACAAGGACAAGGATCTGAGCTTAACAGAACTCCCAGGCAAAAGGGAAGCAAACTCCAAGGAGACATCTCACAGCTCTTTCTCATGCAACTCCTTTTCACAATCACACAGCTGCGCTATATCAACATTGACTTTAAGTCCAGAATGCCAAATCTCCAGAAGAGAGCGGCTGCAGAGACCTGACAAATACTTAGGATGTGACACAGAAACAGTGCTCATAGCCATTAACATTTTCTTAACTTTAAAATTTAATTAACAGGTAACTCCTAATATTTTTGTATTATAAATATCTTTATATAAAAATACAGCCTCTTCAGAGATGCTAATGCAGTTCCACTGTGAAACAACTGATTCAGCATAATAATATAAAGTCCCAACAAATACAAGAATAACACCAATACACTAAAAAAATGCATTCTTTGAATGAATACACCTACAAAGAATGAGAAAATTTGTAGCTAATGAATAGGAATATTTGGACCACTATTACTAACTGCTACCATTTTAAATGTTCGTGTTGGTTTAGTCAGCTATATGTTATTTAATAAGTCACTTGAAAATGCAACTCTGTTGTTCAGTAAAAGTCATAATATAACCTGATCAAAACTGTATTACAGATCAGTAGAGATGCACTCAATATCTCCTTCAGAAGAGCTTCACATAATTCACATGTTACACTGTTACAGGAGCCACAAGCCCAGTTTCCATCCAAGGGTCAATTATACTCTTTTACAGTAGATATTTCATCTGACCTTGCACTTGGTATTTTACATTTGGCTTTTCTTCAAGCCAACTTGCCAATGTTTACCATGGATCATGTTTTCACTGGTAATCTGAAATATGATCACCCAGAAAGCCTTATCTTTGGGAAAGCAAGAGGTGGGGCCATTATATATTTTTTTAAGGAAATAAATGCAAGAGAGCTACATGACAAATCTCAGAGCTCTCTCTGTTGGCTAGACATGCAAAGCCTCAGCATTCAGAACCCCTAATTCCCCTTTAACTTGAATTTCACTCTCTCCTTTTCAAGAAGTATCCTTCCCACTATCCTGAACTGCCTTATGGGGCTGTACTTCACCCAATTTTTCCTTTTGAAAAGGAGTTCTTTCTTCTATCATATTCTTGAAGCAAAGTATGTTACTTAAGTTTCCATGCAGGGCCAATGCTGGGCTGAAAAGACTGGTGAGAAAAAGATGACCAGTTATTGTTTTAGCTGTAAGCAAGCTGTTGAAGCATCAGTGTTGAAAGTGATGGTTAAGATCCAGAATAAGTTTCTCCTTTAAGATAGCCTAATCCTTTCATCCTTACAGTAAATGTGAATTCTCCACTATGTTTGCTTTAAGTGTTTGAAATATCATGTGTATCTTTTAGATAAGACTGTTCTTTTTGGAGATAATCCAGGCATGTGATGGAGAAGACGGTTCTTTTTATTTACTCTCTGTCTCTTTTTCTGCCATCAGTCTTCACTTAAATAGACACATACTTGAGGAACAGTGCTGCCTGCAGTAGCTCCTACCAAATTGTTCAATGCATATAATGCATCTGTCCCCTTTTTGTTTGCCAGTTCTGGATGTTCAGGCATATTTGTATTATTAACCGCATTCCAAGAGAAATGAGTAGCTAAAAAATGCTCAAACTTGTGAGATCACACAGTTTTGCACCTAAATGAACATGTGTGTGGGCAACAATATCTGCAGAAGTGCATTGACAAAATAACTGAAGAAAATAGGAAAAGAATGGACCTTTCCCTTGGGATATGAACAGCACATATACCTTTGGGATATGATAGCACTTAATATATGATATTGAATAATTTAGAATTCTCATCCTGTTCTCAAGCAAATGTTTCTCTTTTTTTCTTGTTGATATCCTTCCATTTCCTGAATTCTGCTTCTTCCTCTTTTCTTTCAAACTTACTGAAATGTTTCCTTGTTTTAATATAAAGACACATAGAATACTTTTGTTTCAGGAAAGCTACAAGCAGGTGAAAACTTAACAATAGTGTATTTTTTTGTACTAGCAGTGCCAATTTAATGCTGTTTAAGCTTATTATCTAATTGCATGCTTGTGCTGGCTTCAGGGATGGCATGACATTAAGTCAGACTTGTGCTGCATTGCCCAGCAGTGGAATATTCAATTATTTGTTCTGACGCATGTAATTCCCTGTATTCCAAGCTTCTTAATGTCATTACAGTGCTGAAATAAAGTGATTACTCTAAATGAGTATTTACCCAGCAGGCAATGCAATTCTTCCCTCCTTCCACTGAAAATGGATGATTATAAATGTCCTTCTCTTCTACATCACCTGCACATCCCACTCTCACGACAAGGAGGAAACCATAACATTGTGGTGCTCTGTGAAATAGTGTCAGGTGGTGTAAAATATATAAAATAAAATAAAAATAAGTGTAACCTTCCCTATCTAATGACCACTGCTTCCACTCCTAGTCAGTGATGACAGGTTGAACTAACTGATAATGGCATGCCTGCTGTTGAGCTGGCCACTTACGTTATTTTTCTTGACATGGTTCTGGGGAAGGCCTAATTTTTTTGACATTTGACCATGCAAATTTGAGTCCTGATACATTATTCTGCATTTACATCCTCCCAGTGCTGCTGTTTAAAATGTGCTACAAGCTCCTTGAGCTCAACTAATAAAGGCCACAGAATGAAAGAAAGTTAAATATGAATGTAAGAGGAGACCTAAATGAAGGGCTATCTTGTACATCTCAGAGGTGACCTTCTGGAAATTAGCAAGTGAAAAACCTTTTTAAAGCAAATGGTAAAAAAGTAACATTGATTTTTTCCCTTCTATTTTTTTAAAGATTCTAAAATATTCACAAAAGGGAAAACATTAAGCTTCACACAGGCATTTCTTCACTCAGCTATTCAACTGAATATATTTTAAGCCCAGGTTCCATCAATGACTCTTAGTAATACACCTTTCCCAAAAAGCCAGAAATTCACAGTGCTTCATTCAATAACAAGAAAAAAAAATACATCTTGTTTTCTCTCTTTTTTTGCCCTTATTTTTTTTTCTTATTCTCTTAAAATTAATAATTTGTATGATTTTATTGCTTATGAATGACACTAGTTTAACAGCCCTGAGAAAAGCATATCTCTTTTTTGCTTCAGTCAGTGAAGGATGGACCATAGCCTCACAAATCTCCTTACCTTCTTTAGCTAATGCTTTTATATGAAATTTGAATGGGTAAAATATGTACCACTCAATGGGTCTTTTATTTGATCTGAAGTCAAGGAAGGAGTAACTAATATTTAAATCCTTTTTTCTTCTCTATGTTGTTTTCTCTGTTTTTGACTATTAAAGTGAACTTCTCATTAAGTGTATAAGTTAATATCTACTAAAGTCAATTAAAAAAAATCTGCCTTACATGCTCTGCTTCACTCTCACGTAAAAACTCCAAAAATGAGATGGCTGCAAGAGGATTACACCTCATGCAGCTTCTTGTGGCTGGCATGTTGTTAGTGCGTGGAAGGTATCAGGAATTCCCACTCACTCATTCTGGAATATAAAATGTCATATAAGAAACATAACTAAGCACCTCTAAGCACAAAGAAAGAAGTAATTTACCATGATCAAGCAAACTTTGACCACTAAGCAATTTAGGCCTCTAAGCAAGCTATCCACTCTAAAGCTACTAACTTTGCTCTTTAATACTTCTTTTATGCTTATTTTTCTTGCAACTTATTGTGACTTAATCTGTATGTGCCAAGAACTAAAATTTCTGCAACACATAATCAGGGACGCAGTCTCTGTGATACTGGTTTTTGGATATTGCTTTAACTAGATAACCTGAAGGCATTGCTAATGCATTAGATTTGATTATTACAGTTATATTATGCTATATCATGTTCTTTTTCAGCTTGGGATGTTTTACTATAAATAAAACCAAGGAACATTAAAGGGCAGATTTCTTTTACATTTTATTTTTTAATTTGTAGTATCTAAGTTGGTTTTCAAATTCCTTTTTTGATGCATACATTAAACACATAACACTAGCTCTGCCTGTCCGTCTGGAAGGAAAAAAAATCAACAATATATTACCACTGCTCAATAACCATGTAAATATTCAGTTTTGAAATAAGTGCTTCATTTGCAAGACGAGCACCAGCAACACCTTGCTTTGCTATCTTGTAGCTGTACTGAGGGGATGGAACATGAGTAATTTTCTCATTCCAAACAGATGGTTCCTCCAGAAGATCCAGTCGATTTGCAGACTGCTGATTGTTTCTCCTTAATACTTTGCAACTGCACTATGTATTCTCCAAAGTAACGTACAGACACAAAACACCACCTCTTTCTGTGTCTGTGGCTTACACAGCCAACAGAAAAACCTCCCTCTCTCACTTTGTGAAACAGGTGGCTAGCAGATACCTGAAAATGTGGCAAATAGAGGAACAGAGCTGCCTGACTGACATTAAAGACATCAGTCACCTGAAACCTTTGCTGTGCTAAAAGAAAAATCATATTCTAGCACTGTATTTTGGGGAGAGGCGGGGGAAAGAGAGAAGGAGGGGGAGACATGAATCACAGAATCACAGGATGGTTGAGGTTGGAAGGGAGCTCTAGAGATCATCTAGTCCAACCCCCCTGCTCCAGCAGGGACACCCAGAGCACGGGGCACAGGGTGGCATCCAGGAAGGTTTGGAAGACCTCTAGAGAAAGAGACACCACAGCCTCCCTGGGCAGCCTGTGCCAGGGCTCTGTCACTCTGTCACGGAATGAATGGTGGCAGGGGTGAGTGACAAAATGCACTTCACTCATAGGAAAGAAATAACAACAGGATTTATTAAGATGGACAGTGATTTCACGGGATTCTATGGCAAGGTCGCTTATTATTTACTGCATGGAGGCTCAAGATAATACACAATTATCTTGGGATACCCTCCCTTTGAGTCATTAGGTTCAGATTGGATTCCTTGCTTTCCAGGCTCTTTCTGAGAGGAGTCTGGGTGCGGCTGACAGGATTCATCACAGCCTCATATTAATCAAGTAACACAATAACTAAGAATTCAGTAATACTGCAAATAAAGTAGATGTGAGGCAAACAGCAGGCGTTTTTTCAAAGGACTATGATGCAAACAGTTTTTAAACTCTGGGGAGAGTCTCTGTCATCAGGTAAAAGATCCAAAAGCACACTGACATGGATGGCAGCTGGTAAAAGGACATAAGCCAAAGTGAAAGAATACCTGAAGGATGTTTATTTCTTCCCTTATACCAATGGAAACAATTACGCTCCATGGAAATGTTGCTCATTTTTCGTTTCTCAGCCAAGCATTTAAAGGGGAAATTAAGAATTAACATAAATGCTAAGAGATGAAAATAGAATGGGATGTTATTAGCTATTAGTGAAGAATAAAGGCATACTGTTTGTTTTTCAGGTTCAAACATCTAAGGTCCCTACTCAAGGTATTATTATACTTTGCAAAAAAAAAAAAGTTAGAGCTTGCAAATACCCTACATTTCTGATCTGATTTTTATATCACATAGTATATCACATAGCAGCAGCACATAAATTGTAGGGGTTGACAATCTACAGGCAGATTCAACCAAACCTATTTTTACAGCAAATTACTTTAAATTTTATCATTTTCCCTGCTTATATCTCAGAAAAAAAAGCAAATGTTGTAGCAATACTGAATAACAGTTATTTATTACATGATTCACCTCTCACATTCTTTTTTTTCAATTGACAATGACTTCATAATAAATAATTCTACTTCTGTTCACACTAAAATATTAAATATATGTATATGTACGAGGACTCTCTGCAGAATGGAATTATACTAATCCTTAATGCTCTCTATAAAGCTGGGTATGTTTTTAAAATCTGTTCAATAGATTTATAAATCTTCAACTACTATCTCAGGACTGTACCCACAGAACTTTAAGTATAAGTTTCATCCTTACCCAAGTTAGAATCAGGGTTTATAAAATCATATTATATCCTTTTCGCATTTCTGTGGAAAGGTATTTAGCTAGCAGTTGCACCTTTAACAAACCAGATATTAAAATATCAGCAAACCTCCTGAACGGTGAGCTATGATGACTTGAAAAATTTAAGGGCTGGTACAGGGATTGCAAATAAAATCATAAGACTCACAGATAAATGATCAGTAAAGCTTATGTCTCTACTTAACCAAGTTATCAACAACAAAATCAGAGTATCAAGTTCACTTAGTATCTAACAAGAGAAAATTGGTCTATGCAGAGGAAATTAGGTACATCCCTGCCAAAGACCTCTATTTCTTTAAATCCCACTTCTTTACAAGATTAATACAGGATTAATATCAGTGCAGCTGTATCTCTGTCACTTTAGCTAACCACAAATATTCTGCCTGTACATGGCATTACCTTAATGCTAGCTAAGTATAGCTGGCCATGCTCTGAGGTTATTTGCTCTTGCAATTTTAGCTTGCATTCATACTTTATCATAAGTAATAAAAAAACCCCTACCTATCTAAAATAACTTCTGCAACAGCCTTGTTTCTCCTTTTTGATCTTGCCTGTCCCTTCCTGCAATTTCTGCTGTCTTTGCATTTTCTGTTATTAATGTACCTCAATTAAGCAACAGTTAAGCCACGAGCTTTCTGCTTTATTAGGCCTTATTCTCTGTTAGTCCACAATCCTTACATTCAGGCGAAGGAAGTGACCTGGATGTCTCCACCTTATAGAGCATCTATAATGTAGAAATTATTTAATTTAGAGATACGAAGAAAAAGCAATATATAATGCTGAACTTGCAACAGAGACAATAAAATAGTTAGAGCCAGGTCCAAACCAATACAGAACAAAATAACACTGAGAAGCAGGGCAGCAAAGAGACAAATAGAGTGAACAAGTGAAAGAACATTTCAGACAGGGAGATTTTAGTGACACGAACTGGAAAGGATGCGGCAATCCAGAAAAATCAATAAACTCTCAGTGGCTTCTGTACAAAATATACTCGCTGACTGCTGCTTCTAAAAAGAAGAATTTCTAAAACACAAGAAAGAGAAAGACCATAGGCTGTCATTTCTCAGACACACTGGCCAGCATTGCAAAGGGCAATATTGTCCTGTACTCTTAATCAACATCCTGTCCAGTTCACCTCTCTGTGACCCAGGAAGGGCAACTCCAGCAGCTCCAGTATTTCTTTACTTAAAAGAATACTCATTTACTATTGTTCTCTTATTCTCACTGCCAACAAGAATAACTCATAGGAAGGAGAATAGATCAGAAGGAACTTGAAAGGATGAGACACAGACTTGGGTCTAAAGTGGGAAGGAGAAGCACGTTAGGCATTAAGACGTCCTCCAAATAACCTGGAGAAACTCAACAGTAGGTGCAGTAACACATCAAGAAAGCTTCAGACAATCTTGAAGAAGCTCTTCAGTCAAAAGATATACTTACACAGCAGTCATGAAGAACACTTAGTAAACCTAAAAAATTAGTGATGCCATTTCCTTATACTACTTGAGTTATTGGGCTACTCAGAGTTTAAGCACTGGAGCCAGCAATATTATGTTTGCCACAGTCAGAGAATATTTCAGAGTCCTTTCAAGAAATATGCCATGTCAAAATTAATTTGGCCTTAGTACAGTGTATCATCAAAAGATAGGTCTATCATTCTTGAAGAATGGCTGTCAGCCTCACCTCATGTGCGTTACCTGCTTAAGAGCTGTCATGTGTCTGAGCTTCCTCAGATATGACCTCTTGTTCTACATGAAGCAGTGGAAAGGAATTTGGATATTTGCCCCAGATATTTGGTCAAGGCAGATACAGGAGCCTTCACTCCCTGCCTGATGCACAAGACTCTTGTAGAGATGACCACAGTGCATGCACATGTTCTGGACTTAGCACATACTTGCAAGGCAAGCACTTCAAACTCAGTGAATTTACCATGTCAGACTTGCAGCACACACAGAGCACAGTAGGTTTGACATGACTTGCATATGAGGCTCATTATATGGACATAGCACTGCAAGGCAAAGCTAGGTGCTAAGAGGTGGGCAACTTGAAATCCAAGCTGCACTGCAGCCAGAACAAGACCACAGATTGTGAAGCCACATGTAATAGACTTGAGAGCAACAGTCGGACAGCCTTTAAGAGAGAGCACAAACCTACCCATTAAATTCAACCCATTCTTGACCCAGCAGTCATGCTGCCAAAGTGATCTCAAAGGTGACGAATCTCATAGCTACCATTAAAAGGAACAATAAGTGATTTTCCTATAAAGAAATATAGCAATGGACTGTCTGTAAAAGGAAATAATAAATTGTTGCACTCTTTCCCTCGCTTCCATGTAACTGCTTGAATATTGGGTGGCTAAATCTTACTAGTCTTGCCAAGAATAGAATCAACAGGGACGTAATCTTATTCCTGGCTCGGCAGTTGGAAATGATAAAGCTGCAAATGAAACAGAACTCATTTTAGCGTAAACAAGCAGGCCCAAATGAGTTGGTCCATGTATAAAAAAAGAATGATAAGCAAAGATAGTAGGTAGGGTCATGAGAAAAAGTGTATTTGGAATAGCAATAAACCCCTGCCCAGGATAACAGCCCCTCAGTGGAGGTAATCAGAGCAGACCACATTTTATCAGACACTCTGCCTTATCCTGCCAGCTTCTCCACAAAGAGACAGAACATAGTTGTGTCCTCTCAGCCATCCATAAGACAAAAATGGGAACACCTGCTGTGTAAAATTCTTTGTTAAACACCATTCCACAGATGGGAAGCCCTCATTTGTTATTGGTCTCATTGAGTGAGTTCAGAGTATGATGAAAATGTTCCTGAAAACCTGAGAATCTGGTTGCACACTTGAATATGACAAGCATAAAGGGGGGTGTATTAACAAGACCATTTCATGAAAAGAAAGGTAGAACAAGCATCAGGGAAATGAAGTTGGCATCTAGCCTACCCAGTTGACAGCAGTGATATATTAGTTGAGTGAGTTCACACAATCTATCAGGACAGTCACTTGAATTACAAAAAAAAAAATGCTAGTAAAAAAAAAAGGAAAAAGATTCAAGCATTTTGGGTCTCAGTTTCTTTTCTAGTGCACAGTGCTCCAGAATTGCAAAGCTGCACCTTCACATCTGGGAGAAAAAAAATCACCAATTTTAATTCCAAGAATTTGCTCAGAAATAGTAACTGTATTTTGCTACCATTTGGAGAATGGTCGTCATTTTAAATAGTAAAATATGTATAATTTTCTTTCATTTTCATTTAACTCACAATTGTTTTGTGCTATTTAAGACGTCAGTCTCTGGCTATTTCCAAAGTGGAAAAAAATGTTTTTTGTCCATGCTACGTAATAAAATTACACAACACAGGAAGATTCTAAGATATTGAATCCTACTGACAGTTTGGGTTCATATACTTTAAAATCTTTTGACAGTGACTAAAATTTGAAGGCAACTAAATTGGCTGTAGTCAGAAGAGGGTATTGTAGAAAAATAAGTACATCCTTTTCATTGCTCTGCCAACCTGAGACGATACAGTTATACACAAACACCTAGGCACAGATGCACACACATGCTGCCATTTTCCTTTGTAAGGAATACATTAAATTATTTGCATTTTGGGAGAATGACAGAAATGTGCAAATACGGCACTCTATTCTTTCAAGAAATACTTTCAGAATTCACATACTCCACTCCCCCTAAATTATGACAGAAGATGGGTTATAATAGCTGATGTAATAGGCAAAAAGGGAGAATGCAGCACAATTCCCTAAACTCGATAAAATAAGCAATTACTCTTGTTATCTGAATGGTGCTGTCAGTGGAAAAGTTGTCTGTGTCATAACAGAATCTAACAAAGCCTGTTGCCTTTAAGCATCAAAGGCTTTGGCCTTATTATCTTTCTAAGATGTGCATATATAATAAGTTTTCCTAGCAAATGGCAAGGAAGTGTCTCTTGCAAAATATAAAATGGTGATAAACTATGTCCAAATGATTAATTCACAGAAATTCTCCATCACACTGCAGCGACATGTGCCCGTCTCTTCTGTTATGCCCTTGGAGATTTTCATACTAAACGTATGTGCATATTTTTCATGGCCACTGATATTTGAATTGCAGCCTGCTCCCATGCAGAACATAAAACACTTCAAACTGCATAATGTTGACTAAATTATAAGTTCTCCAGTGGCCCGAGGTAGCAAGGGCCATAATAATGAGTGTGCTTAAGTGGTTTGTGTAGATTTCTTCCCTTTAATTTTAATGCCCTGACTTGCTGCTGCCTTTTCTGAAGCTAGAAATTGTCTCATACAATCATAACAACAGGGAAATAGAAACTGCATTATGCTTTGAAAAAACGTAAGATGCAAAGCAGAAGCTTCAGTCATCAGGCACCATGATAGCCAATTCAGCCCAGCCGGTCATATGGAATAGAAAATGCTTTGGTGACTTTCTTCATATTTGCAATCGTATTTGGACCATTTCACATATAAAATCAGTTCCAGGCATGTTTACTGGATATACCAAAGAGCTGCAATTCTTCCAAACATAACCATACTGCGCATGTAAAATATGTACATATATATATACATATATATATATAAATAAATTAAAATCACAATCAAAAATCTTATTTAATTAAAAAGATAACGAAACCAGGTAAATGAAGACTGACAAAATACTCCCTAAGAACTTCACTTCCAGCATAACAATAGGTCAAAGAGTTTATTGTGTGCATTGAATACTGAATGATTTAGCAATATTTTCAGTGCTCTGGAACTAATTAATTTTCTTGGATTTACCTGAAAGGTAATAGATGAAAATGCTTACAGTGCAGCAATGTTCCCTTCAATAGTAACTGTAAATATACACACATACAAACTATGCTAATATCCATGGATGCTTACAGTCAGATAAAAATGGTCTAGACACATAATGTTAACATTTTTCAACATTCTCACCTCTAAAGAAAGATCATTTTTGGCCAACACATCGATAAGCAAGGATTTACTGACTTCATTAATCTGTGCAGAGGGGTTCATTACAAAATACTTTTTATGTGCCTTGCCTTTGCTCCAAAACATTTTGGGATGCTCATTATGACACTCCCTACTTGACACAACTGAGGCAGATGTTTAAACCCAGTTATTGCAGGATTCACATATGCCTCTATGTGTACATAGCTGTTCTATCTAGCTGGCAATCAGAGACCCTCTTTGCAATGGACTGCAAGCTAATATAGCTCCAGTGCTCCTGTATTAATAGCGATACCCTTCTGGTGCCACTTTCCGTACCTTTTCTTCTTTATGAAAACAGTGAATACGTTACTGTTTGTAAATAGTATAAAGACATAATGGAAGGAGTGAAGATAGGGACTTCTGCCCTGCCTCCAGGTTGCTTCAGAATCCTGGGCTCGCATCTGTGAGCAGTAAAGGACACCTTCATCAGCATCTTAGGAAAGATCTGCAGTGGCTCTAGTAAGTGGCTACAGCAGCTAAGAATTCATGACAGAATGCCAAGACCTCCCTAAAAACAACCATCTCTTCCCTCTGATCCCTCCTTCTGCCTCTTGATTTTTCCTCTTACCCTAGGAGTAGTAAATACATCTAATTCTTTATTGTTTCAATACTCTTTATATATGTTAATCAAAGCAAATCCAAATGAGACAACAAAAGCCCTGGTGAGTTTTTGAGAGACGCTTGACTAAGAATGTAGTCTCTTAAGTTGTTGTCCTGCCTTTCTGCTGTCCTTTTCCTTTTTATACTTTTTGATACAGATATTCACTGGTAAAGGCAGAATATAATTCTTTATTTAATCTGTCTTTATATCTGAAAGAATAAAGCAACATATTTACTCTCACTCTTACCACTGTTATTATTACACAAGCTCCTTGGAAAGTGCTTGGTTTCTGGGCAGTTATTTTGCCAATATTATCTGGCTAAATCATTTGTGATTCTTGTATTGTGTATACCACCAAAATAGGCAGGCTGAAGCTGCATTTCCTGACTTACTCACTGATTTCAAAGGGCATTTGATATATCTCACAGTCTCCTGAAACACACTACCTGCAAATTTGGCACCTTAAACAGTTTCAAAATGTTTGCAGGCCTGGATAAAAGATATATATATATGTGTGTGTGTGTGTGTGTGTGTGTGTGTGTGTGTGTGTGTGTGTGTATTAATGCCTTTTTTTTTTGTTGTGTAACCTATTGAAATACATGGCCTTTACTGGAAAAAATAAGGCCTGCATTTTAACACACAGTCAAACAGATATGGTGTTATTTAAATCAATTTAAATTCATGTAACAGAGATTAAAACCCTCGGATATGAGAATCTTGCTTACAAAAAAAAAGGCAAGCATTTACCTACATGTTTTTCTTTGTCTTTTTCTCTGCTGTAATTTGCATCTAAGCACCTCAGCACCTACTGCAGAAGTCTCTTGCTTTGAGGTGCGTGAGGGTACTGCAAGCCTAGAAGCGCCTGCAGCACGGGAATCTTCTTAAGTCAAAGGCTTCACTCACTCCAAGTGGACAGCTAATCTTCAAAGTGGCTTTCTGAGGAAAGTGCCAGTTTTGATTTGTATTCTTATTCAGACAGCAAGGAGCTGAGACTCCATCTGTGGCTTCAGGCAGATTTTAATTTAAACCTGTAATACTAGTAATAAAAGAGAAGAGACTATTCCACTGATGGTGGCATGGGGCCATCCTGCTTAACAGACTTCTAAAGCAGGTATTCCAGCTTTTAAAGCTGCATAAAATGTTCTCTTTATCATACAGAACTTGATTTCTCTTGAGAGGTTTTTCAGAGAAGAATTGGAAATAAAGGTGTGTTTTATGAAACCTCATTTACAAAACAGAATGTAAAACAGTCAGGTTCTATTACATTTTATTGATCAGGTAGGCTTTGTTTAAACCTAGATTCAGAGTGAAGTATTTATACCACCTTCCACTGTAAAACAATACAACACTTACCTCTTGGTCATTCACATGTGAATCTTGTCAAGATCTATGGCACGGTTCTCAAGTGCCCTTTTTAGGATGAAAGCTTCTTTCAAATGCTTTCAGAATCTTTCAGTGTCTGCAAGGAACAAAAGTACCTTTCAAAAAAACCTTTCATGATCTAATTGATGTTTGAGATACAGTGTAGTTTGTTCAAATTAGTTTACAAGACTTTTCATTTCAGCTCATTAAAAGCACAGATGCAGGATGCTAATGACTTATGGAAGTAAACTGATTTTTATCAGCTTACTTGGAACACACCCTATGTTCCCTAGCCCTTTTAGAATTTAATCTGTGATGATAGGTTCAATTTAAAAGGAAAAAAAGACTAAATTAAGCTAAATTAACAACAAAGGAAGGGCTTCCACCCAACACTTCAAAAGAACATTTGTGACATGCCTCTAAAGTCCTACCTACAGTTTGTGTTTTAATTAATTTCTGAGCGAAAGACATGCACTCCAATACCACTTAACTACATTTTTTGAGTACCTATCTCCACCAGACCCTGTATACAGTAGGTACACTCTTTTACTCTTTTGTAAATCCAAGTCTAGCATCCATAATTATGTTGCAGACTAAGAATCACAAAACTAGAATATTTATCACACCAAGTACTACACAAAACAGTCACTCAAACTCAAAAGTTTACCAAACAAGGCCCTATTTGTGTGATTCAACCTTATTATTGAAGTATTTCATCAGACCTTAAGAAAAAAATCCAGGTTTCCTATCAAAAAAACAGTCCTAATGAAATACTTATCAAGAGCAGCAAATGAAACTTGATAACGTTGCCACTTGTCAGCTAGGCATTGGTCCAATGCTTCTAAAGATTTTCTAAAGGCCACAGAAAAGCTTTGAAAAACTTTCAGATATGCATCTGACATAAGGTGAAAATATCCAAAGCCCTGAGGTAGAAGTCAGCTTTTGCTCCTAAATGTTTATCTCCCCATCTTGGAATGCAATCTTCTTGCAAGCTTAAATAAATTTGTAGTTATGCTTACTACACTCTTTTTTCCCCCTCTTCTCTAAATTAATCTTGTTTTCATGTCATTCATGCCATAAGACTGCATAAATAAAATACATGTCTGTACATTAGCCAAGCACTGAACACAAAAATGGGTGTGAACTGATTCAACCCATACTCATTAAATATAAGCACTGTAACACTAATTCTCTTACCTCTCTGCCATCAAAATCTTTGGCCTGAGTCTATGAAGAATTATTCACAGCCAAAGGGAAGACACAGAATTCAGGTACTTAATACCTTATAATCAGCTCTCTTATAATGAGCCAAGTAGTTAGACAACTCATTCATGCATTTACAGTGATTCTTCCCACACTGTAAATAGCCCTTCAAACTCTAAGGACCATTCAAATCACTTCTCAGCATTATTAGAACTAACTTTTGGTCCTTTGGTCCTTTTGGTTCCACGGGTATAATTCACACCACCAAACTTGCCTATTAGTAAGAAAGAACAACCTCCAAAGCAGTTGAAACCACTCTAAAGATGAATGACATAAAAAGAAGAATCACTGCTTCCAGAAATATGCTCTTATCAGGATTATATAAAGCATTATATATGGTGCAATAAGTTTTCCTGGTTTAATCCAATTTGAAGGAAGTACCCTTCTGAGGATGAAGTCAGGTCTAAGACATTTAGGGATGAAAATAAGCACCTTCAAACACCTTAATTTATAAGGTGTCACTTATGTTATTTGTCCTTTTTTAATGGATAATTGTTATTTCCTCTACATTGATCTGACATTATTTTTTTATAATTAGGGCCATCTAATAAGAAAATTGTACTTTCCCATGCCTACTGCTATAAAGCCTTCTAATTATTAATGTATCCAGGCAAGTGACATCTCATTATTTTGGAGGTCTTCACAAAACCATTTTGTTGAAGGGCATGATGATGATTCACCTTGTTTAAAACTAAGTAGAACAGATATCCACTGTATCTTGATAGGATGTGAGGAAACATATCAGTAGAATAGACAGCACAAATAGCATTCTTTAACCAAGGAGAACTTGGAGCTGCTCATTAATATCAGATTTTTTTCATACATCACAAACATGTCAAGAAAACTCAAGGTCCATGTATTCTTAAGTGAACTGCCTTCACTGCAATACTAAAAATCATGCCCATAGGTCAAAAAGACTCTTGCCCAAGTGAAGATTCTTCACTTGAGCATACGTAATAGCAGATATGATGAGTAAAAAAAAATAATTGCACATAAATTACTAATCAATCAATATAAGAGGATGTGCTTGGGATAATTACTGCATATGTAAATGCAGTTTGAAAAGTTGGGACTGTGTGCTTGATTTGTGAGAAACCACTGAGCACTCAGCCTTGCACAGCTCTGAAATAAACAAGCAACTTTATCTCCTACCTGTGTGATTATTGGGTTCACTGCACATCAGGCAATAAATCTGCTTTTTGGTAAACAATTTGATAGAAAATAGCAATGACTCAACCTCAAATTTAGAAGAAATTAAGCACATCAGATATTTTCACTACTATAATTTTTATTTGATTCATGTCACTTAAATTAATATGTACCTAACCTCAAGGCCTAGGAGAGGCCTCTGGGTAAAGTTCTTCCCACTAGCCACCTTCAGTGCCCATGACCTTTGAGACTCTTGCAAGAAATGCACCAATTTATCTCCTGGGAGCTTTGCATTCCGTAATTCCACAGCAAATATACATTGCAGTGAAAAGCATGAAGCATGTGCAAGAACAATGTCTAACAGCATTTAAAGTTAGGTTCACCACTCTTAATATGTTGTGGGTCCTTCTTCCCTGCATTTGAACTGGAGGAAATTTAGATCCAAACAGCTATCTGAGAAAGAGTTCCCCTAGCTTCCCAAGGAGTCATCAGCACATCAATTCACATACAGGAATCCAGGAATCGTGCTGAATGATTTTTTTTTTTTTTTAAAAGCAGCTTTAAGCAGCTATGTAAGTGTAGATACCCTCATCAGCCACATTGTCAAAGCACACATATAAACAGGCTATTTCGTGCATTTCGTTCCGATTTCAATGCCATTCCTTTTAAACAAGACATTCTTCTGCGTTCACCGCACAGCCACGAGAAGCAAAACAAATCACTGCGGACTCGGAACCCTCGCTGCCCTCGGCGACATTTACTGCAGCTGCCAGCCCAGGGGGGCAGGGGCAAGCAGGGACCTTCTCCCCGCCGCCCGCATCGCTCAGCAAGCAGCGGGGCAGGAGCAGCTTCAGAGAGGCTCCAGGGCCGCTGTTTAACTCCACCGGCACCCTGCTGAGGAAAGGGCTGCAGCGCGGACAAATTTCTCAGTATTTCGGGCGGTTTCTGGGAGCGCTGGGAACACTTGCAGGTAGCAGCGGCGGCGCCAAGGCCGGGGCTGCAGCGCCCCCTGGCGTCCCGCTGCCGCCGCCGCATCCCGCTCCAGGGGCGCCCGCGCCTGGAGCCGTGAGGCGGGAAGCCGCGAGCTCCAGCGAGCACCTAAGCGCCATCAGTAATCCCAGCTAATCTTCGATCGTTACTATCACGGGTGTGCACTGAGCTGCTTCTCGCCTCTTCGGAGGAAATGCTAATTTCTGTGCTTGTCAATATCCATGAATAACCATGCTGCAGGATGGTGCTGCCAAGGCTGAGGTACCCTGTGTGATAAGGATGTCAAAAGATCAATTGAGACCCAAACTTTCGGGAAGGAAAGGGAAGACTAGTTAAATAGATCTTTGATGTATGGGTTGAGAGTATCACATGTTTCTCAGTTTTCATACAGAAAAAAATCCCAACTTGTTTAGAAATTATACCAGTTATTTATATATATTTTATATTCTTTCCTTTCTTGAAATATAGATGAAAAAATGCAAGCTTTTAACAGCAGAGAGGAAATGCTGTGTAATACTTGGCTCCAGTCTGTAAGAAGCATTTGTCACTTTATTGACAAATGAATGCAGAGGCTGAAATGAGGCAAAATGTGAGGCAAATGGGGTTGGATTAGGTGATCCCTAGGGGTCCCTTTGAACCTCACCCATTCTGTGATTCTTTCAAATGAGTTGGGTGCCTGCAGCATTACGGTGTGTGAAACTGCTGGAAAGTGGCGTAGTGGTGTCTTTCCCACCAAATATCGACATTTTCTTTTGTGGAACCAACACAAAATGAGCAGGGGAAAATGGGGAGAAGAGAGAGTACACTTTCCTTACAGTTACCATAGGTTCATCAGGTCAGTAGAGGACTTAAGAGGTCCATCCTGACAGTCCACCCAGCTTCCTCCCAATTCTCTCACCCCCAGCTCAAAGCAGGGGCAGCTCATGGGTCATTTCCTGTGCTGGAAGTCCCACACTGGATGCATTGCCCTAGATAGGATCTCAGAGGTGCAAAGCGGAGAGGGATAATCGCTTCCCCTGGCCTTCTGATAGCACAGGAAAGGGTGCTGTTGGCTGTCCTTGTTGACAGGGCAGTCTGATGGCTCATGTCCAGCTTACTGCCCCCCAGGCTCCATTACTCCCCTTGTTTGGGATTCTTCCTTCCCAGGCACAGGACTTCGCATTTGGCCCTGTTGAATATTGTAAGATTGCTGTTGGTCCGTTCCTGTAGTCTGTCCAGGTGCTTCTAGGTTGCTCATCTTCACTGGAGCGTATCCGTGGTCCTATCTCCTCTCCTCTACTGCCTCATCACTTCCTCTAGACTGCTGATAAAGATGTTAAACAGAACAGGTTCCAGGATAGACCCATGCAGTATGGGCCAGGACTTGACCAACCTTGACAGGGCCTCAAGTACAGTGCAGCTGTTGGAGCAAAATGTATTGGAACTTGTCGGCCACAAGC
Source organism: Nothura maculosa (assembly GCA_032353885.1). NCBI lineage: Eukaryota > Metazoa > Chordata > Aves > Tinamiformes > Tinamidae > Nothura > Nothura maculosa. Next base: position 756,551 of record JAUBOD010000169.1, read on the forward strand.
CCTGGGAAGAACAAGATAAGGCTGGAGCATCCTGACCAAAG
>JAUBOD010000169.1:756691-766706 GCA_032353885.1 Nothura maculosa
TAACCAATCAAGAAGTGCCTAATTTGAAGAAGCATCCAATCTGTGTAAGACACGCTACCTTCTGATTGATATATAAATGTGTATGTAACAACAATAGAGAGAGACACTTTGCTAAGAATAAAGACGACATTTTGCTTGCATCAAGCTGCATCCCGAGTCTCAATCGCAGCAAAGCAGTACTCCACTTTTTAACTCCTTGACACCAGGTAAAGCATGATCCATTAACCACCACCATTTGAGCCCAATTGTTCAACCATTTTTGTACTGATATCCTACATTGGATAAAAAAATATTGTGATAGAGCCAAAAAAAATGCTAAATTTGAGCTGCTCTCCCCTGATTCATAAATGTAGACATTTTATTGCAGAAGCAATCAGGTTAGTAAATTCATACTGACTGTTCTCAATCACCTTTTCCCATCTTCCATTATGAAGTGTTTCTATCAGGTCATAAATATCCTTGTAAAGACCTTTATGGATTTTCTTCTACCTCATTTAAGTACACAGAAAATATTAAAAAGAAAAAAGAGCTGTTTACCACTAATGCCAATGTAAATTCATCCTGGAGCTTTCCTTTGTTGGTGTTGGTCATTGTATACACAGCTAAGAATGAAACATTACTAGCTTTCTGTTACTGAATGGAAACTCAGACAGAATAGCTGATTTAAGCAACATCACACAACAGGTCAAAACAGAGCAGAACTCCCTCCCGTCTACATATTCATTTCCAACTTCATCAAGAACAACTGTCACCATGAACACACTCTTCCATTCAAATCTGGCAAGACAAATACTTTTTCCACCCAGGAACTAAAGCATAAGGCTGCACAGCATTGTAAATTTACAGGCCTAATGTACAAATAGAGAAAGCAACATGATAGATTTATTTGATTGCAACAGGCACTTTGCTTTAAGTAAATAAGTGTTTGTCAGGTACATGGACTGAAAAGAGCAAAGCTGGTGAAAAGATATGTTTTATGGTAAATCTTTTGTTTGTTTTGATATTACAAATATTAAATAGAAACAGAAATATAAGCATAGAACCTAGATTCATGGTTTAAAACTTCCTGCACACTTTTTCATTTGAAAATGCAGGAAATAAAATGCATCCTCTCCATCTCCTTTTCTGAACCATCCTTGCTCATCTGAGAAATCACAGCTGGGTTTTTGCTATGAAGTTTTCTTAAATGGAAAGGGAACATCTTTTGTGTGTGTGTGTGTGTGTGTGTGTGTGTGTGTGTGTGTGTGTGTGTGGCCATACACTAGAAAGAATCCAACATAACATGGTGAGTCACACATAGAAGGTAACAAAAGTATAACACGGATTTTCATCAGTTCTATCTTCTTTATTTGCTTCTACTTTGTCTTTTCCTGCCTGTGAAGAAAAAGCAAGTTACAGCAGGAAGAAGGAATGATTATGTGAAATGGCTGTGCAACTCTTCATATTTTATTCATTGTTGTAAAGAGAGAAAGGTGTTAATCACACTGTGTTTATGTACTATTTTCCCAAATTAATTTAAAATAGATTATGGCCAGCTAATGTATGACAAGGTTACTGCTTATTCACACACAATAGGCAATAAATCAGTTGCTTAGTCTACTTGCTGTATCTAGCCAAGGCTGAGGCTTTTCTTAAGAAAAAAAATAAGGAAAGGAGAGGAGACGAGAGGAGAGGAAGAAGTCAAGTCATCCTTTGTCCTCTTTGTTCCTCTATCTGAGTATTTGAATTACTCTTTTTGATGCTCTGATCCAATAGAAAAATATATATATATATAAAACAAGACACCTATTAATGTTTGTAATATTTGTTTTCTCAAATTACTGTTTATCACATTAGAGAGTGGCAGAGCCTTCCAAGGTGTTAAAAAATGGTAGGGTGAATGCCAATAGAAAGATGAGCTATAAAAAGTCAAAGTAATATATAAAGGAATGTGACAGATACCTTCATCAGTGATTTGTCCAAAAATGTACCCAATCTTCTAGGTTACATATTATGCTTACCCAAAATAGACACATATCAAAATGGTGAATGATACTCCATTTTTAAATTATGATCTAGATCCACTTAAATCCACTTAAATCCACTTAAATCCATAGTGGCTTGATAAACATAGTGGCTTAACTTTAGCGGAGTTGTCCAAAAAGTGGATTTGTTGCCTCACTCCTCCATGTGAGGCCAGCATTACACCCTGTTTTGAATCACCATTTTAGCAATTTCAGAAATTTACTCTTGTAAGGCAGTAATGATGTCAGAAGTTTCATTAACTAGACATTCCATCACTGTGGAAATGCTTACTAAAGTTTTTCCAGCTCACTTACTCCTAACCATTTAGGCAGCAAGACTTTTTGTACTTTATCCCCACATATTCAGTACCATCCAGATCACAGAATTGTTGAATGACTGGAAGAGATCTCTAGAGATCATGTAGGCCAAACCCCAATCCTTTCAGAAAATTCCAGTAACTGTCGTATTCTATTTTTGTAATTGCTTTGATCACATACAGTAGGGATAATACCCTATTGAAATGTTACGAGGCAATCGAGACTTGTTTGTTGTTACACACTAAGCATCCAAGAAGTCTGGGGTCTGTATACCCCAAACGTGAAGGTTGGTTTAATTTTTCTTCCTAAGTTTTTTATTTGTCCACAAATCATTCCAGGACACATTAAATGGAACTGATATGCCAATAAGGGATGTCTATTAATTGGAATGTTCTGGAAAGTTCAACAATTCATCTGGTTAACCGTTTTCATTTATTTCTCAATCATCCCTAAAATAATATGATTATTATATATTTATTATATTGTTATTATATTATACATGTGTCTCCATGGAGGACAATTTCAGGCAAATGAGAAAAATGAGCCATAACACTTCCACCTTTCCACCACTGGTTCTTCTTTCCAGGTTCATATATACATACCTGATTTCCTGGCTTAAATGAGTGTACAGGCAAGTCCAAAGGCATCAGTGTACACAACTGGACATACCTGTGCAAGGAAGTAAGAATTCTTGTCAAAGACAGAAGCTAATAATCCAAAGTCTGATTCTCTTTGATATGCATTTAGTGTTCTTTCCCAAATTTACAGTATCAAGTTTAACATATTTCAAGTGCACAAATGGACTAGTGTTGTATATAACTCTAGGAGTTACTTTAATATCCTAAATCTTTGTATAATTTCATCTAGTAACACTAGATCATGACATCGTGACATCATGATCCCTAGGGTCATGACACCTTCTCCAGCTGCAGTTACCTACCATCAATCAGCATTCTTTTTACATGTCAATAATTCAGCCAACTTGTTCTCTTTTTTTTTCTGTATACTTAGGGGCCTTGATTTTTAAGATTTTCTCTGGAATCAAGGCACCTGTAGATATTGACAATGCAACACTTTTTGCAGCTTCATCCATTCATAGCTTGTCCTATTTCCTCTAGTTCAATTAGTTTGTCCAGGTGGTTGTACCTTGAAGTGCATCATTACTATTTCCTTTAGGTTTGTTGACTGCCTAAAGCAGCAGCATAATTTCCTGATCGTAATTTAGAGGATTCCCTTTTGAAGATAACAATCTCCTCTCCTCTCAAAATGCCCCATGTATACGCATTATCCCAAAGGGGTAATGTATTTTGACTCAGCATAGATATTGGCCTGCTTTCCTTATGGTAACTCCAGAGACCAGATCAAAGCTATCAATTCAATTTTCTGAGCTGATCTATTTACTGGCAATGGTTTTGCCTCTATTTCTTCTTCTAAGGTCTCATAACCAGCCTTCCATTCTCCTGTTCCCACAAGATTGTTTTCATTACTAAATCCATTACTAAAAGATCCCAGTCAGGATCTTGGAAGTCCTGAGCAACTGGAGTATCCCTGTACAATAGTTTGTAGGTAATCATGTACCAATTCTTACTCTTCGCACAAAGACAACAATGATGTTGGATTCAAAGAACCATCTACATTCATGGTTATATCCTCCCGTTCAAGCAGTACTGCTTGGTACTGTACCATCCTACTTGGAGACAGCCAATGGTGTCCTTTCTACTCTAGTACCGCTATGACAGCATGTGGCATGTAAATGGTAAATTTCCACCCCAAAGTCAATATTTTGTGCCTCTTGTATTAATAGTACGACATTGGCCACCACCCTCAAGCATCTTGGCCATCCAAAGCTTATCTTATCCAGTTGTTTTGGCAAGTAAATCATTGTTCTTTTCCAGTATCCCAAAGTTTGTACTAGCACTCCTCGTGACTGATGTTCCTGCTCATGCATATGAAGTTCAGAAGGTTTAGTCAGGTTTGGAAGACCTAAGGCAGAACGCTCATAAGGGCGATCATTAGTCCATCAAAGCCCTTCTGGCTTTCTGACGTCCATTCCAGTAACTCTTCCAATCCTTTGACAGCCTTGTACAGTGGTTTGGTCATTAATCCAAAACTAAGTAGCCATAGGCAACATCATCTGGTCGTCCTCCAGAATGCTCTAAGTTTTTTCTTTGATTTGGCGGGAGGAAGAGGACATTTGACATATCACCTCCTTTCTTTCTGTTTCCAGATCTCTTTTCTCTCTGAAATATTTCACATTCAAGGTAGATCACATCTTTTTCTGTACAAGTTTTACCTTCCTTTATGATACTCTGTATCCTGTCTGACCCAAAAATTTCAACAATAGTTTCCTCTCTACAATTCTTGAACTGTATCTACTACCAAGATATCATCTACCTACTGTAACAATAATACATACTATAACAGTATAAGGCTTCTTACCGTGCCACTGACCCAGTTCTTTTGCCAATATATTGCCAAAAAGAGTAGGGCTATTCTTAAACCCTTTAGGGAGCACAGGCCAGAACATCTGCATTTTGTGTCCTGTTGTGGGGCTTTCCCATTCAAAAACGAATAGCTTCTGATTTTGTTCTTCCAACAGGTACAAAAGAAAGTGTCCTTTAAATCCAATATGGTTCCACTTCACCATCTTTCTCAGTTGCCCAGATTAACGGCTTCACTACATGATGTTCATGTAGGTTCATGATGTTCAAAGAGCTGGTTTTGACTTAATTGTAAGTATTATCAGAGACAAAGGATGCTGAGAATAAGGAAAAGTAAGTCAAAACCACCTCTTTGAACATCATGAACCTACATGAACATCTGTGCTTCCCAAACATTGGTATATGTTCCCATGCAGTGATATATGTACTTAAACTTCATTTGGATCAAAAGTTGATGGTTGTAATTTATTCAGCAAGTCTCCTTGGGCACTCATTTTTCCAGCACCCCTTCTCCCTGCAAATTACACACTGATCTCTCTCTAGTGCAATTCTATTCCCTAGATTCCCTCCTGTTCCATATCTTTTCCCTTGCTTTCATCCCTTCAGAGAACTTCTTCCCCAAGAGGGTATTTGCATCTGAGCGAATGCAGCTGGAGATTGCAGGCTTACCCTTTTTCTCTACTTCTTTTCTGTTATTATTACCTTATATGCAATCTCTATTAACTGAGATAACGACATTTCAGATACATCCTCCACTTTCTGAATTTTTGAAGTTTTTTATCTGGTGCTGATTGGCCTACAAAAAATGTAGTAAAAGTTATCTTGCTAGCTTCATCTTCAGGCCCCAATTCTGTCCATTTTTGAGCAGTCTAAGCACTCCTAACATACAGAGGGATCCTCAGTCTTATCCTGTACATCTTCATATAGTTTAGCAGTATTTTTAGGTCTAATACTCCATGCTTTATTCCATGTAATATTTAACAGTTTATTTTTATGTTTAATACTGGTCCATCCCTAGTATCTTGTCTCTCATTTTCTTCTCAAGCTGTATCAAGCACCATTCATTTTTCCTTGTGCATTATTCTGTATTCAGAAACACTAGTAAATTCTGTCAATCTGCATTATGGTTTTCAATTAGCATTTAAAGGATCAATAGATTTTTCTGGAATTTTTCAGTATGACCTACCTGACTCCTTCCAATTCATTAAATCTGCAGTTTAAAAATGAACTTTTACATATCCCTCTGGTCTCACTGCCTGATGCAGTGGAATCCAAGTCACAGCATTCTGCTGTGCTCGAGTCCTGCCTGCAACTGGACTCAATAACTCACTTCCTTTATCATTATAATCAATGCAATTTCCCTGAAGATCAGCAATTGCACATCCTCTTCTTTATCATAAACTTTTTAGCATTCTTTCAATCATTTTTCTCAGTCTACAAGTCAAGCAACACCAAGACACCTTAAGGCTTTTTGTCTTCTATTATGATTACCACATTCAAATCAGATACCAAAAACTACATTTCTTTCCAATATATTTGAATAAGATAGCAACAATTTGTATTTCTTTTTGTTTCATGATAATTTCTCAAAGAAAAGAACAAATCTACATACCCACTTATCCACTTATCTTGTCTCCTGCAAACCAACCTAAGTTAAAAAATTCTATTACAGTTTCTCATTTCTTGCCACGTTTCTTCATCCAGTTCATACTCCGGTCAATGCTGAGTACAATATTCCTTTAATTTTCTCCTCATTAGAGGGATCCCCACTAAACCTTTCGCAGTGTTTCAGGATACATCCTACATTCTGGGTTGTCCTGTGCCTTGTCCTGCTCCATAACATTACTCATTATCCGTAAATAATGTTCTTATCAGTCCTGCTTTCAAAAACTCCAGTCGTCACTGTCCAAATATGCACAAAGCTTGCAATATATTACACCAATTACTGCCCCTAAACCATATCCTTACATCAATCATTACCTTAAACTAGTCCCTGCATGCAACATCTCTTATTAAAATATATTGCATCTTTGAGTTGCTTATCCACTCGGGCTGGGGAAGATGCTCATGGAGTCCCCAACCTTATGTTTGGAGACTTGCCTCATGGCAAGAAGAAGAGATGACAGAACAATACTCTGGGACATAGTGACACTGGCGTCAGTGACAGGACGAGAGGCAACGGGCACAAAGTGAAACATACATAAAGAAGTCTGTTGAGAACAACTGAATGCACAGCAACAATGATCCAATTCATGGCAACTTTGCTGGCTGCTCTGTGTGAGAAGTGATTTATCAGGCAGTTCAGCACGATTGAAATCTCTGCAAGCCCCAGTTCTGTGGTGCTTGGAATAGTTCTCTGGTGCTGTGGCTTATGAGCAACAGAAAATCATAACCCTACAACAAGTACCTGCTGGAACATAAATATTTTAGAGCATTTTCAAGAAGCTCACACAGTGGGCTGTTTTTTCTACATTCACTTTTTCTACATTCATCTGTTTATCACTTTCAAGAATCCTGTTCTAATACAACACTAGTATTGCACTCCTGCACTCTTGACAGCCATGATACCATCCTCTGAAGACCAGTCAGATATGTTGGAGCCTATCTACTAATGAGAACTCAGTGGAGAACTAAAATGCATAGACATAATTTGGGGAGCAAGGCAATTACACTTCAAAACCTATTTGCTCTTGTTCTTATGGCCGTTAGCTAACTCTGTTAAGTTTTAACACACACTGGAACACTAGGAATAACAGGTGGCAGACACTGCTTTGAAAGAATTCTTTTCTGTGGCACTTCAAGGACAACATTGCATTAGCAGCTTATTTCAATAATAAAAACTTCTGAAAGGTTGGAAATTCAGCATTCCAAATGAGCTTTAACCACAGCATAAAAGGTTTCAGGTTTAATGGAGAAAGCTTGTTCCCAGGAAATGTACTGCCTTGTACTGCCATAAGGGCTTTGAATTACACTAAAATCTAGAAGTGGCAAGTTTGGGGCTATTAGTGTCAGAGTCAGGCAAGCCAAGTCATTCTGAACTGAGGTGATCTTGGTATTAAAGAAATCTGTTTGCAAGAACTTTTATGTTCCCTTTCACTCTGGAAATCAAAGTTGTTCCCTTGAGAATCTAACTTGTTTCTGAGGCATTTGCTGAGGCATGAAAAGTACTAAAGATGACTATTTCGATCATTTCCAACTAATGAAGTCTCTCTTTAAAATTTGATCTTGATTAATGTTCAAAGTGCAGGTAAAAAGCAACACAAAATTCCAAGACTCTTATAAGAGCATCTAGTCAAGTAACAGTGCTGCTCAGTAAGACAGAACATCCTAGGATTAATAACTACAAGTTAATAAAATCTGTAATTCTTAACCAATTTAGAAGAGAAACTACTTTCCTACTGAGGGCAAAACACAAATATTTTTAATTGTGCAGTAAGCAGAATAAATTTTTAAAAACTGAAATTACATATATTTAACTGAAAATTGAAATTAATCCTAAAGCATAATTGTGCATGAAAAGCACAACTTCTTCCTTAGCCTTAGTCTTCTTTAGTCATAAAAACATGCTAAACATGAGCATAAAATACATTAAGTATTTATGGTGCTAGAGATGACTCTATATAAGTAATTCTTGTGATAAAAGGCACTGAAAAATAAAATGGAACAAAAATTGTTTTAAACATGGATATACTATTAATACCCAAAATATTAATAACATAACCACTGGAGACTTCCATGCATCAGGATCTAGTTGTCTTAACCAGCAGGTAATCATGGTTTCTACAACTCTGCTATAAAAATAAAGTCACATAAATATTGTGATGACCATACAAAAAGAGCCAAACTCAGTTAAATGGTTTTATTCTCAAAACAATAAATCAACAATATAAAATATTTTAACATCATTTCTGTTTAAATATTGGTGACAGGTTATGTTTAAATAAAGTGCTATTTTTACAAATAAGTATTTCAAATCTACATTTACTGCTGTTCTAACCTCTTAACACTGGTCAGATAAAGCATAAATTTGTTAATGAAGAATACAACACTACTTTTCCTTCATATTCCTTTTCATAAAACCATTTTAAAGTTTAAAAAACCATTTTAAACTTGGACTTTGATTGGTATTCACAGAAACCTCCACAGGCATATTCAGTTTAGTGACATTCACATGCAGAAGCATCATCGTACATCATAGTGATTTTCACTGTCTTCTTCCATGTTTTTCTTGTTTTTGTGTCTGCCCATGTAGGTCTCCTATGGTTTCATCATCTATGGCTATCTCTAAAGATCAGAATGGAAAAGTATGTTAACTTCTCATTACATTATTAATTCTTCTGTTCTTCCTATATTGTTATTCTTGAATCCAAACTAGCTAAGCACCAAAGACTTCAACAGTTAGGTTGAACTTTATAAGCAATCCCATTTCCTTTTCCTGTGGTTTTGTGGGACTGGAACTACAGACGTTACTGCAGAACATCCCTGAATGTTATTTATGGGAACTCGGGGAAAAGAACCTCATAAAGTTCAAAGGGAAATGTAGGGTTCAGCACCTACAGAGAAATAACCCCATACACCATAAATAGCACTAATTTAGCACTAATTTTTCAGTTTTGTTTGTACACTTGAACTTATTCAGCCAGATCCCAAGTCTTATCATAAGAAAAGATCTTTTTCCAGTATCTACCTTTTAGAAGGAACAGCTTCCTGTTGTTTTATAGAGCAGCCAGGTGCTGTAACAAGGAAGAAAAAAAATAAAACGAAACATCATAATGACAACCTGTAATCAGCTAGACTCTCAGTTTTACTGTAAAGACGACATACCAACTCTACAGCTATCACAAACAGGCTCAGTTTTCGTAATCTCATTGCTATACCAGACTCCAACACTTTGACCTCTTAATTCATTTTATTCATTTTAAGCAGTCTCCTGTATGGAGATGGTATGAAATGCCAAACGGATCTGTGAAGAGGTCATCTACTGCTACAAACGTTTCTAGCATTCTCATTATTCTAGTACATTTCCCACAACTACTTTTAAATCTAAAGGTGGAAAGTCAACATATGAACCACTTGCCATTCTCCTCCATATTACTCTGCAATTAGTTTATAAACCTAGGCATCTGCAGATACACAGATGTATACATCGAATCATGGAGTCATAGAATGCTAAAGTTTGGAAGAGACCTTAGAGGTCATCTAGTCCAACCCCCCTGCACACGCAGGGTCACCTAGAGCACATGGCTCAGGGCT
>JAUBOD010000169.1:773964-791139 GCA_032353885.1 Nothura maculosa
CTCCTTCTTTGGAGATCTTTAAAACCCGCTTGGATGCAGCCCTGAGCCATGTGCTCTAGGTGACCCTGCGTTTGCAGAGGATTTGGGCTAAATGACCTCTAAGGTCCCTTCCAACCTTAAGCATTCTATGATTCTATGAACTACAAATATGCAGTAAGTACAAACTTCACATTTCAGGTGTATTTGAACACCTTGCTGCACTACAGTTTAATTTTCCAGTTAATCATTAAGCTTGTGATTACACTTCACCTCAATCAAATGATTCAGAACATATTTATTGCACAAACAAAAGATGTGGAGGCACAGAAAGGGGAGAAATGGATGTGACAGATGAGAATCACAAATATTTATGTACATCTTTATTACACATGAATGTGTGCAGGTATCTGCCTCTTACACACCCAGATACTACTTCATCCCCTAAGTTCTTTATCTACTACTTCAGATTTTAACATTTGCATTATATTATCTAAAAAGTAGTACAGATTAATTTCTCCTGGATTTCTGAGTTTAGCATTTAACTTAAAACAGTCAAGCTGCTACAAAGAACTTAGGAAAAAAAAGCTGAGGCATACAAGAAGTCAAGAAGAGAGAGGGACTGTTATTCCTCCCTCTGCAACTTTATTTCTGTGCTGTGGTATAAAGGGAACAAATGTGGTCAGAGAATAAGACGTATATTTAAAAGACAGGATGAACATTGGTAAAATTCTTCCAATACTCTGCCAGAATGTACTGAGTCCTGGTTTCTGAGATGACTGCAAGTTACACAGTATGATACAGTATTTTTGAGAATCTTTCAGTAGAGCACCAAGTCAGCTTATTGATGTCTCTTATTACATTTCTAAATTTCCTTTGTATTGTGTTACTTGTGCTGCAGATGCTCTTCCTTTTCAAATGCTCTGTGTTTAAATTACATTATCCTATAAATTATTACTGAGTTTCTTTTCCTCTAGTCTCTCCCTCAAAAGAGAACTTTTGCAAAATTCATCAGGGTAATATCACTGTTCTTTATAGATCAAGTACGCCCAAGTTCAACTGCAGGGTTCTAATGGAAGGGCAAAAGTGTTTCCACTATGGATGCAGAGGTTAAAATCTCAGCCTTTATCTAGGTAGTTGGTCTACAGCAAACCAGGCTTTTATGTTCTTGCAGCCAGTCTGGATCTCTATGTGACAGAGCATTTTCAATACAATCTGTTGTGCAGGAAACACTAGTCTCAAAGATGTGGTACACAAACATCTATGATGAGATCCATGCTGACAAGATGTGCCATTGTTGGGTTGGCCAAATACCCTCTGCTCTTATATGTCTAGATGAAGTGCTGCTCTTGCCTTTGAGACACACTTTCACATTATTTCTCTTTAAAATATGTCTAGCAACATGATGAGCTTCTTTCACAGAAGGCAATCTGCAGGGCACTGCATTTCACTGCTTTACTCCCAAATTTATTCCACTATGTGTGGGAACAGCAATTTGACTTCTTACTGGCACCAGGCCACTTAAAGCAGTAGGCCCTAAATTTGCGGCTCTCTTATTCTTCTCTCTCTTATTACCTACTCGTAAGTAATGTCCCTTATTAGACTAAATACTATAACTGGCAAAAAAGCAAAAGGTAGCCTTTGAGGCACACAACCATTTTTTCCTATCTGAAATTATTTCCAAAGCAAAAACAAGCTGAAAACAACTGCTGAGAAATAGTTAGAAATATACATATACTGATCAGAGCATCTCTGAAAGAAGAAACATTTGGTAGGTACCAAATGGTAAAGGAGATTTCAATGAAGGGAGAAGATAATAAAGTGGCCATATCTACAGGAAAGAAAGAGATGGATTATTTACAATTTGTGGAGCAACAATGCAAGGGTAGAAATGGAAGTAAGGCTACACAGTGTGTCAAAGAACCAGTATGAGTACAGAACTTTGGGTGGTCAAGCACATTCATACATTTTAGATTCCAGTCTCCTCATTGAAAAGCAAGCAGTAGTCCCTTGCAAATAAAAAAGGACAGATCAGAGACACACTGTTCATGAAAAATATTCTGACACTTGCAATCACAGGTTTTTCTTTTTCTGATTGTTTACTATTTCACTGATTAAATCATTCAAAAAGTTTTTAACTTCATTTACTACTGACATTTACTGATGACGCACACATATTTAAGCTGGTACCATATAAGACATGACAGAATGAGACAGTAAGCTTAATCATATATTACTTTATGACAATTCTTGTTTCTCTAGCCAAAATCCTGAAAGCTTCATGCTGTCTGTAATCCACACTCTGAAATTTGAGGTTTCCCTTTGTGAATAAACGGAAATATTTCATAATAACATATCTGTTACTGATTTTTCCTTATAAAGAAAGAAGTTAATTTTATTTTTATACATAATTTATCTTGTTTTTCAAGATGCTGCTGCTGCTTTTCAACTTACCTATATGCAGGTTTTGAAGATTTAAAAACTTAATTTTTAAAATTTTATTACTGAGCAGTCCTGGTTTCTAACCACAAGCATATAAACAGACAAGTCAGGAGGGTAAGGCTACTTTAGGATATCAATAAAGTCAATGCTCATGTTACTGCATACAGAAGCAAAATTTGACTTTAATGATGACAATCTAAACTTGAGTTAAGAACTCATGTTCTACACAGAGATTATTCCTTTGCAGCGAAACTAGACCACTCTAAAGGAGAAGTAGCATGTAAAATCAGGATCCTAGAGAGAAGTTAAATACAAGTAAAAGATAAATGCAGTGATGGATCTTGGGATGTATTTTTAAAAAAGAAGAAAAATAGAAAGAGAAAAATAGGTTTTATATTTAGGTCTGCTCTTTTGTGGATTTATAATTAAAATAAGGTCTGTGGAACTGAGATTTTCCATTACCATAACAAGAATTCACCCATTTTAAGCTGTGCAATATCATGCAATTGCATTAGCCTGTCATCCACGATTGAAACATGTTCTATGAAGATTAGCCATTTTCAAAGCAGAAAAAATAACATTAATCTGTACCTTTACAACATGCCCATTGCCAACAATCTGAGTACACTGCAAATCGGACAGGGTAGATGAAGGGGTCAGCTGGACTGGACTATGATGTTGGCTGGGTTTCTGTTCAGGTAAGCCTGCTGCTTTTCTTCTTTGGGCTGCGATTTGAGACAAAACATTATCTGCACTACCACCTAAGAAACAAAAAGTCAAGCAAGTCATCATTAAAAAAAGCACTAAATCTCAATTCATCTCTCTCCACCATTCTCCCCCCTTTAAACTAACTGCATGAATTAGATTTAGAAGGTTCAGAGCTGCAGAGACAGAGATAGGAGGAGCCAAAGTTAGCTAGACACACAAGTATGCAGTTGGTTTCCTCATTCTTGGAAGCCAAGTTTCACAAATTGCTTCACCAGAAGTTCTTTACAGTTGGCATATGCAATGTGTGCAGCTTTGTTTTTAATTGACATAGAACATTAAAGAAAAAATAGAAAGAAAGGTATAGAAAACAGACTAAACTACACAAAATATATGTTGCAATGAACATCAGCATACACCTGAGTCACTGTGGATGGACATAATAAAATTAATGAGGACTCTGAGACAGAGGTTAACCTATGTGGTTTCCATAACCAAGGCTTTTGTTGCCTTTATTTCTTTATCTGTGTGTTAAATGTTTATGTATCCACAAGTCCAATGCTGTTACAAGAAAGTTTATGGAAGCTTCATCTAAAGTCTTACACAGCAGTAGGAGTCCTTAGAGTCCTTTAATACATTCTGCTTTAATCATGAGCATTAATTTTTCTTGAACTTGACTCATAACTCCTATACTAGAAATAAAAATTACATAGTACCTGATCTATTATGTAATTCTCCTCCATGTCTGTTAATTCCTGCAATGTTATTGGATCCACCAGAAGAATGAGGAGAATGATTGAAGTTGCTAGAATTTGAAGGAGATGCAGGTCTTCTTGCAAATGTTGGCAATTTGACTGGTCTAGTACCTTTGCTAGCAGATGCCTGACAAGCAAAGAGGAAAATATCATTCACCTTCATGACTTAACCAAAAGAAAGATCACACTTCCAATTTATGTATTATAAATTCCGTTCTTCTGAAGAATAGAAAGGTCACATAATTTTATTTTACATGTGTACATATTATACAACTATATTCAAAATACTGAATATACATAAGTATACCAAAAATTAGAAAAGAAAAATCAAGAAAAGCAATGACACTGCAGCAGCAACAGAAATTGCCTCCTTTGTCCAACACAAAATAGGAATGTGATATCCCCAAGATGTGAAATATAAAATACTATGAGCTTTGCAAAAAAAAAAAAAAAAAAACCCACACATAAAAAGCATGATGCTACATATAGAATCATGGTTTTCTCACATCTTACCAACACAGTACCACCTATTTCTCAGCTATCATAATCATCTGTTTTAATAACTGAACTGCAACTAGTGACATGAACAAACTTTCTCCCCTCTGTCACATTTTCAATATTCTTCAGTCTATATAGCCCTAAGCAAAACAGGAAAATGCAGGTAGATAACTCATCTGTAATGATGTAGCTAGGTGCTAGGCAAACTACCAAATGCATCCAAAATTCCATGCGAAATCTTTTGGGTTTTATGCCATTAACCTCTGCCAATAATATGCTTTAAGTATACAGTTTCTTATCCTTTTAGCCAAATCTTTTTTTTTCAAACTCTAATTTAGCAGGTTTCTTTCCTTTTCGCTATTCCTTGATAAAAAGCCTCCTTTCTCCAAAAATGATCTGTAGCTAGTTCTCCTCTACTTGACACACCCTTCACTTCGTATGCTGGTGCCAACTATCTACTAATGTTACTAAAACTATAACATTTAGAGTGGTGAACCAATATTTACCTTCTTCTGATCTACCAATTTCCTTCCAATACAGTACCTCATTTCACCTCTTCCCCTCTAACAATATCTATTTGTCAATCCTCACTTAAAATAGAAAGATAGGAAAAAATCCTGAAGGTCTTTATTGTACCATTTATAGAACTGACATGAAATGCAACTCTAGACTATTAAAATAAATTATTCTTTAACCTTAGAATCAATTAGATTCACTTAGAATTCACTCAATTAGAGTGAATTAGAACCTTATATTCACTTAATCTCATCAAACAGATCATCCATAAAGATATTAAAGAAGAGTTGCCCCAAAAGTGAAGTCTAGGGAACACGGCTCATGAGCAGTTGCCAGCTGGATTTAACTCCATTCACAACCACTCTCCAGGCCTAGCCATTTGGCCAGTTTTTCACTCAGCACAGAGCACACCCACCTAAGCCATGAGCTGCCAGCTTCTCCTGGAGCATGTGGTGGGAGACTGTGTCAAAGGCCTTACTAAAGTCTGATTAGACCATACCCACAGCCTTTCTCTCATCCAGTAGCAGGAAGGTCATCTGGTCATAGAAGCAGATCAGGTTGGTCAAGCAGGACCTGCCATTCATGAACCCATATTGGCTGTGGGTCATCCCCTGGTTGTTGTGCATGTGCTCTGTGAGCATCCTCAACTGCTCCATAACTTTCCCCAATTTCAAAGTCAGGCTAACAGCCCTGCAGTTCCACAGATCCTCCATCTAACTCTTCTCATAGATGGGCATGACATTTGCAAGTCTCCAGTTATCTGGGATTTCCCTGGTTGGCCAAGACTGCTAATATACAGAGAACAGCTTGACAAGCACTTTGGCCAGCTCCTGCAATCCCTCTGGTGGATCCCATCTGGCCTCATATTCTTGTGTGTGTCCAAGTGGAATAGCAGGTCACTGTTTCCTCCTGAGTTATGGGGGATCATTCTGATCTCCATATGTGTCTTGCAGCTCAGTGGGCCCAATAACTTGAGAAGAACTGATCTGAGTGTTAAATACTGAGGCAAAGAAGGCATTAAATGTAAGTACCTCAGCCTAATCCTCATCCTTGGATATGGCAAGGAAATATTGTCACCAATATAGAATGGAGAATCTACTTGGCCCTCCTCTTCCTGCTGAACTACCATAGAAACAATTTTTTGTTGTCTTTTACAACAGCAGCCAGATTGAGTTTCAGATGAACTTTTGCCATTCTGATACATATTTTGGTTACATCCTTGTACTCTTCCTGAGTTGCCTGCCCCTTATTCTAAAGGTGATAAATTGCCTTTTTTTCCCCTCCTTGAGTTTCAGCAATAGTTGTCTATTCAGTCAGGCCTGTCTTCTTCCCCTCCCTCTCATGTTTCGGCACATGGGGACAGTCTGCTCCTGCATCTCTAAGATTTCCTTCTTGAGAAATGTCTAGCTTCCCTGAACTCCTTTGGTCATCGGGGCTGTCTCCCAAAGGATTCTCCCAAATAATGCGTAAAGTCTGCCCTCCGGAAGTTGATGGTAGTGGTTTTGATGACACCTCTCCAGTCTTCACCAAGAATTGAAAATCCTATCATTTCATGGTCACCATGCCCAAGAGAGCCTCTGACTAGCACAACTCCCACCAGCCATTCTCTGCTCACAAAGAGCAGGTCCAGAGGGGTACTTCCCCCAGTAGGCTCACTTACAAACTCTCTTCCACACACTCTATGAACCTTCTAGACTTCCCTCTCTGCCGTATTTCCAACAAACATCAGTTAGGTTGTAGTCTCCCATAAGAACAAGGGCTGCTGATCATGAGATTTCTGCCAGCTGCTTGTACAATGTCTTATCTGTCTCTGCATCTCGACTGGGTGGACTATAGCAGACTCCCACCAAGGATATCAGACTTGATGGCCTTCACCCTGATCATGGCCCATAAGCACTTGACCTTTCCATCCCTCACTTGCAGCTCTATGCAGTTGAAACACTCCCTAATATACAGCGCTACCCCACTTCCTTTCCTTCCTTCTCTGTCCCTTCTGAGAAGTCTATAGCCATTCACTGCAACACTCTTTTATTAATCATGGAAGCAGGTGCCAAGGATGCTTTGCTTCCCATCAAAAAAAAAAACAAAAAAAAAAAAAAACAAAAAAACCTCACATTGTAGAGAAAGGCAAATTCCTTCTGAAAAGGAATTTATACAGGCTCTTCATTTTTTACAATAAGCACACTTCAATTGAGAGTTTGCACTCTAAGCTGTGTCAATAATTGCTATGATTTTATCACATACCAACTTTTTCAGAATGTTTATGTGAATATGAAGAATCTCTCAGTATTTCTTCCTTAGAGCAATCCCTGTCAACAAGAGCAACTTCTGACACTATATAACAACTTTGCCTTCTTGAGCAATTAAACAGGTAGAACCAAAATTCACTTCTGCAATTTGCAGCAAATTTGTCCATGCTACATATTCTGTTGAACAATAAAAAAAAATGCAAACTTTTGTTCCATTTACATTCTTTTCAGAGAGAAATGTATTCTTCTTAGAAGCAAGCCACTAATTAGACATGGGAATTAAAATTATTTCTAATCAGAACTTCATGGTGCTCTCATCATTAAAAGAACACAGACAGAAGGTGACATAGAAGGATGATGTACAAAACTGGCATGGCTTACCATCCAGCATTCTCTAGACATACTGCTACACAATATTTTCTTATATGTTCCATTTACTTACTATATCAGAATTTCCACTGTTGTTAAAATCATGCCTGATTGCTCTCTGTGGCCAGGCAGTTCTTATCTGTTCAGCTTTACCATCTCTGTTGATTCGTGTTCTGTCAGAGCTCCAAAGCTCAAAATTTGAAGGTGGTAAGAAAGGTGGAATGACTGCTTTCAGCTTATCACTGGGCAGCCTAGTAAATGGAGCACTACTTCTTAACTGAGAAAGAACAAAAAGAAAGGAAAAAAAGAAAAACAGTCTTATTTTAGAAAGATTATTGGGAGCTAATAATGCATATTTAAAATCAGAACAAAGTTCTGAACATATCTGAACATATCAAGAACGTTGCAACTCACCATGGTTGTCAATAATACATCATCCTTTCCTCCTTTTACAGTGCTTACACCTGAAAAAACAGAAGAATGATTATTTATTGCTCCTACTTCTTGTTCCCAAGGATATTTTACTCTTTCAAATGTCCTTAGTTTTACTCTGAGAAGCATACAGAACCAAATTTTGCAGTAACTTTGTTTACATACTTAAGTCACAGAATCACTCTTATTTTGCACCACAAACTATTGGGGTTTTGCTTGGAGAACCCCACAATTGCATGTGCTTTATGATTTTGGGTTTTTTGATCTCTTCTTAATACATAAATTGGCTTTTCATTACATATATCAATCGAGAATACTAACATATTCTGACTGTGATTCATGTCACTACTGTCCAATTCAGTGGTGCTTGCTAAAAGCAATAACATTGTCACACAGTATTTTCCTATTTAAGTGACACTGTGCATGGCATGATACAAATGTGATAGTCTAACTATAAATACACACATATTAATTGTAACCATATATATATATAATGTATCTTTTAATAATGAACTGCATTTACTCCACAGTAAACTAAAATGATACTAAGTAAGTGCATTAGAAATTGTATCACATTAACATAAGAGAGCACTTCCCATAACATAATTCTGGCTTTACCACTAGGTTTGTTATTTGTGATCCGAGCTATAGCAGCATCAGGGTTCCTGGAGGTGTCCATGTCACTCTGTGAAACCGCTTTAATGGTATCATTTAATGAAGATTCAGGTTCATCAGCAAAAGACACAAACTGATTGGAAGAGAATCCATGACGCAATGTCTGAGTCAGCTTCAGCTTGCGGAAGCGATTGGACATCCTGCTCCACCAAGACTAGATTGGCAAGATAAAAGAATTTAGTTCTAACTAAATGAAAATGCATAGTTAAGTGATCTTCACTTAATCTGTCAAGAAGCTTTAGAGATAAACTACAAAAGCAGTGGTTCAAGTGCTTTACAATCATCAACAAAACTCTCCATCACAATTTGGGCAACATTAACCTCTTCAATTTTCACTAGACAAATGGTTTAGAATATTTTTCCACGCAATCTGGAAAGACAAAGTACAATGAATTTAGATGATAAATGAATTTATTAGGGCAATTTGAATAGAAAGATTTTACAACTACATGACAACTATTCAGTGTTCTAATAAACGACCAGTTTCATCATTCATTCTTACAGTCGCTGACACCAAGGAACTAGGATGCATATTTTCTAGCTATTCCAAGGCATGCATAAAAGTTCTGCTCTACATGAAAGCCTCTCCATAGGTTTAAAAAAAGCAGCGGCAAGACAGCAGTCAGTATTCCTGTCTATTCACAATATATACATCCTGACAGACAGATGACTTATATCCTGCCCACGCTATTCACGCAACAGAATATAGATCGAGCCAGTGCAAATTGAGGAAATAGCATTTGCCAAAATGACACAAATATTAAGAATACTGTACTACAGTATTTATCCATAGAAACACAGCATGTACGGATGTTGTCACAGGAGGGGACCAGCTTCCTAAAATACTTCCTACTTGTAATTAAAACAGCAACAGCAGCAGCAACAGCAGCAGAGAGAGACTTCAAGAGGAAGACTCTATTACTCTCCTGATACATTTCTCCAAACTTTAGAAACCTCATTTAGAAGCCTAAATTAAGTTGACTGATGCAGTCAATATCACAGAACCACAGAGTGATTCAGGGACCTATCAAGGAACCTTTATAGATCATGCAGTAGGGACACCTAGAGCATGTGGCACAGGGTCTCATCCAGGTGGGTTTGGAAGATCTCCAGAGAAGGAGACTCCACAGCCTCCCAGAGCAGTCAGGGCTCTGTCACCCTCATGGTAAAGAAGTTCTTCCTCATATGCAGGTGAAACTTCCTGTGTTTCAATTTATATCCATTATTCCTTGTACTGTTGCTGGCCACTACTAAAAAGAGTTTATTCCCAGTCCCTTTACATTCTCTCCCCAGATATTTGCACATGTTGATCAGATCCCTTCAATCTTCTCTAAGCTCAACAGTCCCAGCTCACTTAACCTTTCCCCATGTGATAGATGCTCCAGTCCTTTAATCATCTTTATTCCTCTACACTGGACCATCTCCAGAAGCTCCACATCCCTCTTGTATAGGGGAGCCAAGTACTGCACACAATATTTCAATATACAATATACTCACTAGAGCTGAGTAGAGGGGGGAAACATTATATAGCTTCTTTTTTCCCCTCTAGACATTTAAAATATTAAATCATTTTTTAAAAGATGATACTTCTCCCAGGTACTTTTGCAAGATTACATAAATCAGACATTCATTTTCCCAGTTTACTCTTTATCCTTTGCTATTCGTTTTTATCATACATATTTTTCTCCTTCCTTGGTATTTGTTTCAACTGCTTATATATACATGTCTTCCCTGTCTTATTAATAGAAACTCACTTCCCTCAGCCCATGCAAATAAATCCCTCTAGCAGATGATCATTAAAAAGAGGTTAAATCTGCATCGAGCATTAGAAGCAGAGAGTTCTCCAACTCCTGGGACTATTTAAAAATAATAATTATTATTATATGGTACACAATGAGCTTACAAGAGAGACTACTCATATGTCATTTGCTTGTAGCCACTGTGTAACAAAAAAATGCATAGGTGGGTAAAAGCCCCATCTGTGAAAAGAGTAAAATATAGTGGTACTGAGTGGTACTGAGAAAATGACATTGCCACTTGAGAAATACCTTAAATAGTTGCATGAATATTAGGGGTAAATAGTTGCATGAATATTAGGAGTAAAGAAAAGAAATATCTGGAAATATCTGCTCACAAACAAGCCCCCTTTCGCCACTCCACCATTCCACATCCACTTCCCCTCCCTGCCAAAAAGAAGGAAGGTGGCAATTGATACTTCCGTAATACCTATATGAAGAGTAAGATTTGCTGCAGAAGAACAAGAAGGAAGAAAAGAGGAAATAAAAGAGTTTATGCATATGGAGAAGGTACTACTTTGTTCATGTTAAGTCAAGAAAATGCAGAGAAACAAACCAGGGGGAGTTCTTAGGTGAAGTTACGGGAATAAAAAATAAAGATAATGCTCATTCACTACCTAATCCTAAAGGAACAAGTGTCTATACTATGCATAAGCTGGAAATAAAAATTAATGAATTAACAAGGCTATTGCTTAAGGTTAAAAAATGATCTCATGGAAACATGCAAAAGGTTGATGAAGTCTTTAAAAAAAATAACTTCAGAACAAGAAAATTTGTGACTAGGTATTTTAGTATAAATACCATTAACAGTAGGAAGTCAGAAATATATTAATATGAAAACAACACACTACAAGCACTTAAATTAGCTACACAAATCAAAACAATGAAAAAAGACTGATTAAATTTATTCTAGGCTAACTGCAGTGAAAACAGCTTCTGAAACAATATCTCCAAGAAATCATCTCCCAAGAAATGGCAAAAGGATGGAGGAAGTTTTGAAAATTAAAGAAATAGTTGATATGGCTTTGTCAAGAAAAAAAAAATGCATGAAATCAATCTTTTTTTTGATAGAGCACAAGCTGTGACATATCTTGACCTTATTAAAGCTTTATCACTATTCCATATGAAACATACTGAACAAATAAGGGAAAAATAGTCCTAATTAAGTGTAGAGCAAGTATCATCATCGAAATACAAGAGACAAAATATAAGCAATTCACTGTCAGCTTGGAAGCATATATTTAGCAGAGTGAAATGAGAGTTCGGAAATATTCATCAATAGGAACAATGAAATAGAGAATAATTCCTCTGAACTTATGGGAGGCATCCATTTGGACTGCTCCAAGTATCTCTGAGCGATAATGAAAAATGACAGTGAAATTTTCATTATTCAGAAGGGGTCAGGATGAGTTGGGGAAAGAAGAAACCAACTGTATTAAGTATGCAATATAGAGAAAGGAATAACTAGTAAAACGGCTGCCAAACTGTTTTGTGGACATAAAACTCCAAAACAACCTAACAACAACACTGATTATTACCTGAAAACAGAAACACAGAAACATCACTTAAAGATGCTCTTGACTTATTCATTCTGTCTCCTCACTTAACAAGGGCACATGAGCCTCTCAGGTTCCCTATTGCCCTTACATTTCTGTGATTCAGTGGAACCTGTGGTCAGTGGAACTTGCATTGACCTTGTCAGAAAATCCTATGTGAATCCAAAGTCAGTTATTGCTGCACATTATTACAAGAGTTACAAAATGACTCTTTGTTGCATCCCAATTTCAAAGAAAATGAAGAAAACAAAACAAACAAATTCTCAATCATGAGTTTAGGAAGAGTCTACTAAAGCTGCAGAAAGGGAGAATTAAAATTAAGATCATAATGGAAATTCAATTTCAAACTTAAAACAACATAACTTTTACTATTTCATTATAAAACATATAACTAGGCACAGAAATATTCTGATGCAGACTCCTCGGAAAGAGAAATAGTTGTGTGTTAGAGTCAAAGTACTTCTTTGTAATGACCCTCTCTGCTTCATATATTAGAGGAAATCATACAATGGTTATTTATTAAAATTTCTCAAAAAGAATAAATTATTTACCTTTAATCCTCCTTTGTCATCAGGCAACATAGGAACATTCAAGCAATGCCTGCTTCTGGAATAAGGCAAAGATGATCTGCAGTTGGGCTTACTCTTGTCTTTGGTTACTTGCATGCATGCTGATGCTAGTAACCGCACAAGTTCTGTGTCTAAAAGAAAACAAATTAACACATTTTGGCCTATTTTGCTCATAAGTCCCTCAAAATGTAGCAAGCCATGACTGATATGCTAACATTTTCCCTATCAATGTAACACAATATAACAGAAAACCCATCTAAAAATCTGATGTCAAGGTCCCAAACTTTCTTTCCATTGTTTTCAGAATAACATTCTAAAACAACTGTCAAGTCAGTAGTAGGTTAGTCCCCAAAATCTTGTTTGCTCAGCATGTGCTTCCCATCCCTCTTCCTCACACAGTCACTGCAGACTTACTCCCCATCCCTTTCATGGTGTTTCTCAGTGATCATGCTACTCAGTCACAACCAGCCGTGTAAGATGCAGTGTTTCCATTCACACCTTGGTATAAGGCAAAAGCAACACTGGGATGCATCCTTTTCTCACCTGACCCAGAAGACAGCAGAGAAAAATGACTATTTCTTCTTCATGTATAGGTTGCAAAAAAGAAGCTTGAAATTAAATCCCAAAGAGAAAGGGCATGTTCAGCCTGGACAATGAAGTGGTTGAGGAGATATAATAAGGAAAAGGGTGTAGGAAAAAAAAAAAAAAAAGGAGGAAGAAAGAATAAGAGATGAAGATAGGAAAGCAAAAATTATTCTGCAAACTATATTTTGTACAGAAGTCAGAGAGAAAAAGATTGGCATAAGAGCAGGTAATATATTAACTCTGTTGAATAGGCAATAATCTAATTAGTCTGTCCTACAAATAAGTTAGCTATAAGAAAAACATGCATCATTCTTAGTCTCTAAAATTTCATACTACTAGTGCTTTGCTATTGATAAAGATAAGGTATCTACTGCCAACTAACATCATCAGTAAATATGGAGAAAATAAATCTTTACTCCATCAGAAATAAGAGAGTTTTGTCTTCAGAAAAAGGAATTTAGGTAACAGACAAGGTGAATGAGAAAGTGCCAAGTTATATGCTCTAAACAAATTGCAACAAAATCTAAACATATTTCAACAAAGCCCACCTGAAGTCTGCTGCTTTTTTCTTCCTGAAGCACCTTCCATAGAAAACAGTTTGTAACCTTGAAACCTGATTTGTTCTCAGCCTTTCTGTGCCTAGTAGGGGCGTCATCCAGGAGTTTGCTTTCCATCAATCTATACTCTGTCCTGTCCCTCTATTACCATCTACTAAAAGGAAATTTCTAGCTCCATAACTGGGCACTTCCCTAGCTCTATGTCATTGATCAGGGCCACCACAACCAGATGTCATCGAACTGGATCTGGTGCCACATATTTTGGAGCAATAAGCCAGAAGTGCACAAAAGTTGGCTAACACAAACGCATGTTTTCACCTACACAATTAAGTCAATAAATATCACTTTCAATACTTCACCACCCTTAGAAGATACTCCTAGTAACTTTAATGGATTTTCTAGATTGCAAGAAATGTTTTTCCATTGTTTTGTTGATATTTTCTTAGTGCTCTTTGAAAAAATATACCTGGATCATTCAGCAACATTATAAGGTCAAAAGCCGTGTATCCATTTTTTGTACGGAGATTGACACCAGCTCCTTGATTTAACAAATACTTCACAACTTCTGTGTTTCTTCCAAGTAGAAAAGGAAAAGAAAAAAGATACATTAGTAAAAAAAAAAGAAACCTAATATTTTATTCCCACTTTCCATACATTGTTCCTGCATTAGAACATAGTGATTTAGCTATCCTATAGTGATCTAGCAATGGCTAACCCAGTCTACAATTTGTCCAGAAGTTATAACACAGCTCCTAAGGCATTTTGCCTTCTCCTTAAAAATTCGTCACCCAGCCTGCTTTCCATTCAGGGCACACAGAGCAACACAACACTCTCCCTGTGCTAAAACTATGGTTTTAGAACTAAGGTTCTAGAACTAAGGTTCTTCCAGGCTGATCATTTCCCATCTCCCAGAAAACATGAGGGGCAGTATTTGTCCATGTGCAGCCTCCAGCTGTACTCCTTGCTTTCCAGAATGCCAGTGGGATCAAAACAGCTGTATCTTCTCCTTTGTAATTGTCTCATCTGTAATAATGGAGAAAACTTCAGCTTCTCCAAAGAAAGATCCAGTACTCATATAACTTGCCCAGATGTGACCTTGTGCCACATGCTGTAGAAGACCCTGCTTGAGGAGGAGTTTGGACTAGATGATCTCTAGCAGTCCCTTCCAACCTCAACCATTCTGTAATTCTGTATGATGGAGATCATGTGTGCAATACTAGATCTGCTTCCGAGGTCTGATTCTTAATGGCCATTGTTCATTTATGAAACCTTCGCAGTAACCTCAATGAAACAGTCAGTCAGGTGGGACAATTCTCAGAAAAGATGATGAAAACTGAAGGCTATAGAAGCCTCAACTCATAAGTATGGTTAGAAGACTGGAAAGCTCAGCACCTGAAAAGATGACTGAAGTTCCACAGCTTGATGTAGACTGATCATCCTGATAGGATGTGACCTTATCTTACAAAACACTAAAATAAGCCAACACTGAAAGATAAAATCTGCACAAAAAATCCTGGTACCTACTTGACAGATGAGGCTTTCAGCACTTCCAGGGCAAAGTGTAAGTATCCAGGCACACTATACATGTATTAAAACCAAAATAGTGTTAACGGTGACATGATTAAGGGACTGGAACATCTCTCGTATGAGTGAGTTGGGCCTATTCGGCTTGGAGAAGAGAAGGCTGAGATGGGATCTGATTAACATGTGTAAGTTCATGAAGGGGGAATGTAGAGAGGAAGGGGCCAAGCTCTTTTCAGTGGTGGCCAGTGACAGGACAAGGGGTAATGGGTGCAAACTGCAACACAGGCAGTTCCATCTTCATATGAGGAAGAACTTCTTCCCTGTGAGGATGACAAAGCCCTGGCACAGGCTGCCCAGGGAGGCTCCTGTGGAATCTCCTTCTCTGGAGATCTTCAAAACCCACCTGGATGCCGACCTGTGCTCTGGGTGTCCCTGCTGTAGCAGGGGGTTGGACCAGATGATTGCTGAAGGTCCCTTCCAGCCTCAATTTGAGTTGGCCTAACCAACCTCTTGTGATTCTGTGATCTGTCTTTTAAAATCTAACAGTGCTATAGAGTTTTATAGAATTAAAGCACACAGTTCCTCAAGTTCTTATAGGACTTACCTACTTCCCAAACCAACATCCAAAAAGATTTTTACTTAGCTGTAGAGGGAAGGCTGAAAGTTCTTTACTGCTAGACCTCAAAAAAATATATGACTTACCCATGGTACGTTGCTTGCATTAGTGCTGTCCAGCCATGAACATTGTCCTGTTTGTCAATATCTGCATTTTTCTCAACAAGGAGCTGGACAAGGGGCAGCTGTCCAGTTACAGCAGCAATCATTAGCGGTGACGCACCATCACCATTAGTAATATTGACCTGATTTGGGTCTTCTTCAAGAATCTCCTTAAGTAGCTGAAAGTTTCCTACAAAACAGTAATACTTTTTTATTTAAAAACTTTTTTATTTAAAAATAATAACGTTATTAATAAAGTTAAATTTAAAAAGCATTAATAACTGCTTAGCCACTGAATTAATAGCTATTTTCACTTACTGACATTAATTGCTCATCCATGGAGTTAAAATAGAAAAAGTAAAGCATGCATTACTCTATTGTTCCACATTCATGATTTTTTAGAATTTTCTCCTCTTTTTTTTTCCCCTCTACCTATACCCATGCTACAATCCCCTTAAAAAATCATTTTCCAAAAAAAATCCACTAAGCATAAAGGCTGTATGATCCATGTGATGACATCAATAAGGGGTGTTTCTATAAAATTGCCATAAAACACAGAGTTGTACAAAGAAAACTGTTGAGGACTCTTACCCTGATAAGGACAAGCCATGGCATTTTAGCCTCATCTTATTTTCACTGAAATCACAAACAAAACAAAACAAACTCTACAATCAAAGAAAATGGGGGCAAAGGAGAAAGACACTTGGCAAGGTAATAGAGACCACTCCTTCTTCCTAAGAAGGAGGAGCAAGACAAGTGTCACACAGACATTTTGTCAATATGCCCTAGACATAGAGCATTCACTGTTCTAAAAACCTCTGCTGACACAAATTTCACAGCCTCCCAGGCAATCTATTCCAGAGCTTAACTTTCTTGTATTCAGAAAGGGTTTTTAATTCCTCCATGAAAATTTAAAATAAATATCCTTCTCTGCAATTTAACATCCTTGCTTCTTGCTCAAAGTAAATTACCACATAACTGGTGAGCAGTCACTGAATCCTTATCTAGTCTGTGAAAAACAGGGTAAAATATGCTTCTGAACACCTTTAAAGCAGAATTGTTTTTTCCTAAATTTGAATGAGAAATTTTTTAAAATTTCTGATGTAGTCATTTTAAGCAGAGTTTATAATTATGCATCTGAGCACCACCCTATCCTCCTTTACTTTTTTGATGAGAGGGAGAGAGAGAGAGAGAGAGAGAGAGAGAGAGAGAGAGAGAGAGAGAGAGAGAGAGAGAGAGAGAGAGAGAGAGAGA
>JAUBOD010000169.1:806129-868537 GCA_032353885.1 Nothura maculosa
AGGCGCCGCCGGCGGCCGCCCCGTCGCCGCCGCTGGACGCGGCGCGGCTGCGGAGCCCCGTGTACGAGAAGCCCGCGCTGGAGGCGGGCGCGCTCGGCGAGCTGGGCCGCGCTGTGCGGCTAGAGCTGAGCGCGGAGGAGCAGCGGCGCCAGGAGGAGAGCATCCGCCGGCACCAGATCAACATCTACCTGAGCGACCGCATCTCGCTGCACCGCCGCCTGCCCGAGCGCTGGCACCCGTTGTGAGTATCGCGCCCGCCCGCCCCGCTGCCCGGGGGCTCGGCGGGCGCCCCTGCATCCGGCTCCAAAGGGCAGCAAGGCAAACACGCCGGCAGTGGGTGTGTTTGTGTGCCTGGGAGTGACGGATTTCCTCCACCGGCACCACCAGTATTTCAGCTTTTATGAATATATGCATTTATAAGCATCCTGCACCGTGGCTTCTGCACCTGTCTGCCACGTGGATCCCTCATTAGGGCAATTTAGGCAGCACACTCTTAAAATCACCTCCAGATTTACAAATGGTACACTTCCTAAAGCTCAGCTTTGTGCTGTGCTTGAAGTAAAACATCTGGCACGCAGTACAAAGCAGGTTGTTGTGACAGCAAGAGCATTCAGGCACAGATCACCATGAGTGCGCTGCCTTCATGTGACGTGGGAAGGTCACAGTGCAGGAGCAGCTCTGGCCTAATGTCCGGTCCGTTTTGTGCAGCCATCCCTCTGCAGCAGGGAGCGGGAAGCAGAGTGGAAGGGGGAAGGACTGTCCCATTCACGGAAGTGCCGGTAGGTAGAGGAAGTAAGAGCAGAGCTGAGCAGTTGTGGGTTGGAGCCTCCAGCCAAACAACAGGAGATGCCCTTTCTGCTACGAACCCATCACTGCTCTGCGCTCTCCTTCCCTCCGGCTCATCCTCAGCCTTGTGCTCGTTGTGCTGCAACAGGTTGGAATGGCGGCAAAGAGCTAAGGAAAGAGCCTGGCCCAGTTGGTGCCATCTGCTCCCTTCGGTTTGACTTGTCCAAGAGATCACCCAGTTCTGTGTAGAGCTACTGAGGCTAAAACCTGAATCCTGTGGGAACTCCTGAAAGCTTGCAGTGGAAGTGCAGGGTGTTTTCAGAGGAAATTTGAAGCTGACAGTAAGTCTTGTTTTTCTCAGCTTTTATACTCTTCTCAGAAACAGTCCATAGACTGTGGACTGCTCTGAAAGGACTGCTCTTGTTATATTTCTGCAAGAGGATTTTATTGTAATGATATTTTTTGAGCTCCTGTCATTTCCACAGCTTGTGGAGCAGGGAGTGCCGTAGAAAGGGGTAGAAGAGAGGTTATTGAGAAGAAAATAATACAAGTGGGCAGATGGATCTTACTTGCAGTAACGTCCCTTTCTAATTTGAATGTTTCCATATACATTGAAATGACAAAATCTATACAAACCAGAGGAACTAAAAAGCTTCAGTAACAGGATAAATATCATGTCAGAGCTAATTGTGTTCTAAAATAGGATTCCATGTACTGCTTTCCACAGTATATACTGTGGAAAGTGTGCTGTACTTTCCAAAAGTTAAACTGAACTATGGCAGATATACAGCATCTCTTCAGCTCACACAGCAAGTGTAAAACAGCTCCCCAAAGATAATACTCACGGCATAGTCCGATGTAGGCATTCCCATTTATTGCACTTGTTCAGAGTCCAAAAGATACATCCTATAATCCTGTTTCTGTTTATGAGCAAATATTTTGTATAAAACTGTGTCTTCATAATGCTGTGGTCGCCACCATTTATTTCTTTTTCGTCTGGATTTTATAAGGATATTGATTAGTAGTAATGTACTACCACTAGTAATCGACTATAATATCAACTGTAATGACTTTTATTCATTACTTTATTAGTAACAGATCTGTTGCTCCTATAAACGGGCTTTGGACCTGTAAACAGTTTGTGACTTGCACTTTTTGGCAGTACAGAATGCATCCGTTCTTCCACAATTGCTTTGATCCTTTGAGGAATTTTACCATTTTTTGATATGCTGTTTTCTGACTTATCAGTATCATAGGATGGTTGAGGTTGGAAGGGACCTCTAGAGATCATCTAGTCCAACCCCCTGCTCCAGCAGGGACACCCAGAGCAGGGGCTACAGGGTGGCATCCAGGCGGGTTTGGAAGATATCCAGAGAAGGAGACTCCACAGCCTCCCTGGGCAGCCTGTGCCAGTGCTCTGTCACCCTCAGTGTCAAGAAATTTTTCCTTAAGTTCCTGTGTGTCTCCTGTAAAAATGTCATTTTTTGTCATTACAAATTGTTTACCTATCAAACATTCTTCAGAAGAGGTTATATCCTTGAAATAAACTATTTTCTGATTTTTCTTTTTCTCTAAACCTTGTAAAGAGCCTCAGCTTCTTCTCACATTTAAAGATGAGTGTTTAGTTTGTTTGCTTTTTAACTTGATACGATTCCCAAATCTCAGCTAATTAAGAAGAAAATATGATAATTATGGTTATTTTAAGAGTGTATTTACTGTACACAGTTGTCAAGATTATAACTCTAATAATCATATGCCTCCACACCCCATTACTTGTGATGATTACAGTAATTTCCTATGGCTATTGTGTTAGTGAAAGAAAATGCTGTTCAGTGATTATGTCACCTGGCTGCCCTCGGCCATGCTGATCAGCTGAGCACCCACCTTGCGTAAACCTCAGCACCTGTTTCTGTGGTATGTGGCTATCTGTGGCATGAGAAACTGAGGAAAACCTGGCACAGTCTTAGCATTCCACAGTCGGATAAGGTTTGGTTTGTTTGTTTTTCATAGGATATACCAGCAGTTATTTCAAATTACTTTTCTGTAAGAAAATATAAGAGATTATCATGAAAACTTGGGTGATATTTGGATAGGATCCGCTTGGAGATCAGCGTAATCTGCTTTATTATGTTATTTAACTTCTTTGAAAATATACCCTTGATTTTGATGTAGTAGGGCTGTGTAGCTTTTCGCTACACAGCCAAATATTTATACAAATATAATATAAATTATATGATAGGGTGCCTTTTTCCCAAGGGAGGAATGGCTGTTCCACTAGCAAATTCAGCCCAGGGTAACTAGCGCAGATTCCATAACTACATTTTGGCTTGGAAACCAGAATAGAGCCTTGTGTCATGTTGCTGTGGCTGGGATGCTTGTGGACGGGCCTCCTGAACCCTAAACCACTGCTAGGAATGGGAGAGGGAAGGATGCGGCTGCAAAAAGAACAGACTTGTTCTCTGGCAGAGGACATGTCCTCTGCCATGGCTTTTCAGAGAGGAGGATAAAGACCAGGAGAGATTTTCCCTTGGGTAGGAGACCTGGCAGACGTTCCACTTAGATGGCCACCTCTGCAGTTTACCAGATGGGGAATGGAGATAGTAAAATTGGATTTAGACTTCTGTGGCCGTTGGAACAGGTCCCAATCAGCCCTATTCTAAAATAGCAGCATCTATTAAATGCCTCAGTTGAAGACAACTTTTAATAAAATGACATCCACTGTTTTTTAAGCATCTTCACTATATTCTAACTAGAAAAAAAATGTTTTCTGAGTCGGTTTTGTGCACTACTAACAAAACCACGAACGTGAATGCAGAATCTACTTTTGTACACAGTAGCTGGGAAAGGAAAGAGCTGAGTTATGGCCGTTACTCTTTAAGTGAGGTTTCATATAGATTTTTTTAAGAGCATATTTCTTGAAAAGCATATTTCTATGCTTAAGAGCATATTTATTGTGTTCATATGTATGCCTTTATTACTAAACTACAGCACTTTTGAACGCTTCCATTTTAGAGATTTGTTCCCTTTTATAATTTTTAGACCATTAATTTCCCAATGTTTAAACACTTTAGGTTTTAATCTGAGGTTATTTTCTTTAAGATTGAGCAAAAATCTCAGATATTTTTTCAATTTAAAAACATGAGGAGGAATGCGTCTTAATTTTAACAAGAATATTTGAGACCTGACAGTTACAATTTTGCAATAATCTAGCAAAGAAAAGAATATGTGTCTTGAAAGAAGTTTCCAAGATAAACACGTGTATCTTTTTATTATCACAATAACTTTATGGCATTTTGTTTGTTTGTTTGTTCTGTTTTATTAAATAAAGATTTCAAACTTTTGAGTTGATGTGTACATGGCAATTACTTCCTTCCTAAAGGTAAGCAGGCTGTATTATGTAAGTTTGTGCTCTGTTCTTTTTAGTTGAAGTGAGAGGTATTTTCTTCGTGAGTTAGGTAAGGAGCCTTGGAAATCTTACAGAAAATGCAGGTTAGATAGGAGCAGCCACGTAGGGTATCAAGTATAACTCTGATGGCAGTCATGGTGAGTTTTTTTTTTTTTTTTTTTTTTTTTAAATAATGTCTTTCTTAATTTAAGAAACCTGGAGAATAGGTACTGTGGTGTGCTCCAGTGGGCTGGCCCCACTGTGCAGCGTAAGGCCCAGAGCAGGAGGCAGCAGCGCCAAGTGAATCGGCAGCAGGGGTTGCCTCATTCTGTGCCAAATTGCATCTCACGTCTCCAGCGTGTAAATTTCATGCAAATCCATTGAAACACTTAATCTATAATTAGATTTATGAGCTTCTTAAGAATTTTTGGATTTCCTCTCTCTTTTTAAGTAGTGGAATGTGACATTATTATTCTGTGAATCTTTCTGATGTATTTTTCAGAGAAGGCTTTCCTGGAGATTTTTCTCCTGTTAAATTATTTCTTTTCCCTCTTCAGTGTCCTAAAATGCAGGAGTTAAAATCATGTTTCTACCAAGAAATGAAATGATAATATCTGGTACAAATGACAGTGATTTTTAAGAGTGATATTGGTAGTTTTGAGCATATTATTTTTTCAATAGGTTAAAATAAATACATATTCTTAACAGGTGAATTCATCCAGCAGGTTTTCCATTAATTATTTAATTATTAATTAATTTAATTAAAATTTCACTGCTTTTTCATGAATTATGGCATGAACACTGTCACTCCACACTGATTTGAGGCAATTCTTTGTGTGAATGCAGTGATTTGTCACAGGTTGTGTCAAAGGAAGGACGATTTTGTTTTTCATGGTACAAGTGTGTGTCTGTATTTGTGTGCATATACGTTCATGTAGATGTGTGTTTGTATATATATATTTATATATTTGCATCATAGGCAATGTATGCCATTGTGTAATATTCATTTCATGTTTGAGATGAGCATATTTATGTTTCTCTTCTGCCCAAATATCATTTTTCCTTGTTAATTCTTCATGTTAAGTTAGTTACTACAGAAGTACTTTGTTTTTTTTTCATGTAAATTCTTACTTCAGGAATATTATCTATTCAAATTCACACTCCATTTTTTTACCCAGTATACAACAAGTAACCAATACATTTTATTTAAGAGTCATTTTCTGGGTGTTTTGTGGAATTTTTTGCTCGTAAATTGAAGCCTTAGAATTTGGTATCACGTACGCTCTTCTGGTCAACTTCTGTTTTCCTCTTCAGTTCCTAGTCATGTATTTTCTGGAAGACCAGAATGATACTCGCTTTTCATAGCAGGGATGTCTTACCTGCTTTGGTACTTACTCTTGGTACCTAATGGATATCCTTCTGCCGCTTAAGCACTGGTACCTTCCACGCTGCAGCCATAAGAAGTCTCTAAAACATTTCTGATGGTGTGTAACAGAACTGCCAATACAAGCTCCTTGAAGGAAAAGGGCAGATGAAGAGGTAATAAAGAATCTTGT
Source organism: Nothura maculosa (assembly GCA_032353885.1). Classification (NCBI taxonomy): domain Eukaryota; kingdom Metazoa; phylum Chordata; class Aves; order Tinamiformes; family Tinamidae; genus Nothura; species Nothura maculosa. The sequence continues at coordinate 811,857 of JAUBOD010000169.1, forward strand.
TATTTTTACAGTGTTTTGGATTTGGAGAGTCTTTAATTCGCAAGGTATGCTTTTGCCTTGTCTGGAAGTTTCTTGGCATCCTTATATTTATTTAGGGAAGTGCATATATATGTGTGTGTGGATGTGTGTGTATATATATAATATCTGTGTATGTATGTATAATACACACACACTGTAAAGACTGAATTTTTGGGGATTTCACTGTTCCATTTGGAATTTCTGTGGTCTTCCCCAAGTTATGCTTAGTTGTACATATTCCTTAGTTCTGTTACTTTTTTTTTAATCTTTATTTGTTGCTATTTCTTCACAGTTACATTTTTGCTTTCTAGCACTTGTATCTTATTTTCCAAAAGTTAGCAGTAATTTATGCTGGTTTTATCTTGTTTAGTTTTTTTATTTCTCCATTTTTTCCTCTTCTCTTATCTGTGGGGCATATTTTGGCCATGGCTTCTTCCTTTACTTGGAGTAATTTTTGGCAGGCGTTGCACATAATCCAGCCCAGGGTTATTTCCTGTCATCTCTTTTATTTTTACATGATTTTGAAGGTTGCAGAGTTTTTGGAACTATTTTTACAGAGGTATTTGGACTTTTGGGATGCTTTGCATTATTTGTCCATGTACACACAGTTCATTTAAGAACCTTTATAAATTCCTGTTAGCACACAGGCTCTTCATTTGGAAATAGTTTTCTGAAAGTTTACAAATGGTTTTTGTGCTTGCACTAAATGTAGTTCCTTGCCTTACAGGTGCAGAGAAAAGAAGTATGATTACTACAGGTTGCCAAAAACCTCTGTTATAATAGCTTTTTATAATGAAGCTTGGTCAACACTGCTACGAACTGTCCATAGTGTTCTTGAGACATCTCCAGATATACTTTTGGAAGAGGTTATTCTTGTGGATGATTACAGTGACAAAGGTAGGAATATTATTTCTAAAGAGGTTTGGGGGCTGAGGGGTGTTGTCAGCCCCATGAGGAAAAGGTGCAGGTTTACAATCATGCACCCTGCAATTCTCCATCATAAGCATCTAAATGGAAATAGGCTTTCTGTAGCATGCTAGTGAAAATTTTGCTTTTTGGTTTAGTTCAGAAGGGGTAAGCACGTGCTGCTGTGTTACAGCAGGAGTGTGCCTGCATGTATAAATAACTATACGCAGGTCAAAACATTTCAGTTTTTCTAGTTTGGGTAAGTTCTGGCTGCCTTACGGTTGGTGTAATGAGGAGCTACCTGATTGTCTGTTTTCATCTGAATTATGAGACACAAAACAATGCTAATGTTTTCCACCAGACAATTTATGGAATGCTTTTAACGATTTGGAAATGGATTAGAGAAACAAAGGTGAAACATTTGTTTTCTTAAAAATAAACATGAATTTTGCCTGTCCACACTCTGCTTTTTCCTCCTCAATTTCTTTAGGCAGCAAAATCAGCATTCAAAATACTCTATCTGTAAAGCGCTGCTTTAAGCAACACACTGATGAGCAAAGAGCGTTCTTTAGTCTGACATAAACCAAATGCTTACCAAACCATATTCTTTCTTATTATTTATTGTGTTACAGAGCATTTAAAGGAGACTTTGGAGAACTATGTGGCTAACTTGCGGAAGGTGCGCCTCATCCGGGCGAATAAAAGAGAAGGGCTGGTGAGAGCACGGCTGCTGGGGGCTTCGATAGCAAAAGGGGACATCTTGACTTTCCTGGATTGCCACTGTGAGTGCCACGAAGGCTGGCTTGAACCACTGCTGGAAAGGTGATTTTTTTTTTTTTTCTGTGCTGTTTTACTGTTCTGGAGCAGAGGAAAAGGGAATGTATGGCCCATTTCTGTGTTCTGCAGTGGAAGAAACACCATTTACTAAAGGTTACCACTAGGTGGTCTCTGAGGCCGTTCTTCTGGCAGTGGACAAGTGAATGGTAGTGTGGAAAAGCAGGAGGTAGATTTCTGTTTTCTTCCATAGACTGATCTTCAGATTTTATGCTGCTCTTCCAAGATAGTTTCTCTCTCAGTCTGTAAAGTGGATGAATTGAAGGCCTAGAGAGATGAGGGCCCTGAAAAATCCAGTGCTACGGGGCAATATACGCAGAAGTAGATGGGAAGCGAATTCAATAAGTCTGTCTTCTGAGTGTTTAGCTAACCCAAAATGATTATGATGCAAAGCATCATGAGGCAGGACAGAGAGGTTAGCATTATGTCTGCACTGATTGTTACTTGCACACCCTCTGTCCTGGGATACTATAATTTATAGCTAAGTAGTTTTACATCTATACCATAGAATTATTGGGCAAGTTAGAAAACTTCTTTTGAGGAATAATAAGAAAATCCAGGAAGAACTAATGGTTTGACTCATAACCTGTAAAGCTTCCCACCAACTCTTGTAAGCAGCAGAGTAATGTTGGAAAAAAAATAGATATATACAAATTCTGAGAGATACTGCCAAGAGTGCATACCATCCGAGGATTGTGAATCTTACTCTTAATGGAACTTGAGCTTTCAAATTCCTGATATACATTTGAAAATTTATCTGGAATAATTTTCTTTTTACAATTATCATATTTAATTTGCTTGTAAAATTTCAATTCAGATATATTTAAGATAATTGTGGGTTAACTGTGAGCAATGTAGATAGCGCAAAGAAAGGAAACGGAGTAAAAATTGAATTCCTAACATGTTTTCAATGCTTGTCTTCTGAAGAAACAACCAATAATTGTGGAGAGTTCTGTAATTTCTTGCATGTCACTAGATGGCAGTCTTAATTAAGACTTTGGATAATTTTAGTTAATCGAATATAATAAATTATCCAATAAATTTCTTGTAATTTATAATCTTATTGATGCAGATGTATGCTATAAGGGCATGCTTGCATGATATGTGTTAGCTCAAATGCAGGGAAGCAACTGAAGGTAATGTTTGCAATGCAAACACAGTTCTGTTCATAAAATGTCTATGCATTGTGCCATCTAGTTAAAACTTTGCTTACAGAGAAAGAGATGACTTTTCACTTACCTGATTTCTTTTGTAACTGAAATTGTGGCACATACTTAATTTTTACTTTCGTAATAGAAACAACAAATCAGTTGTTTCTATAGCAAAGTTTTTCTTTGCTTTGTACTGTGTTTCTTGTGGCATTTCATACGTCACTCAGTCTTCCTCAGTTCAGAAAGTGCTGCTTTGGGAACACCTCTGTTCTCTTCATTTAACTGCTACAAAGTGCTGTAATTTCTGTGAATTTAGTTTCACTGAGTCACAGACTCTTGTTCAGCCTGTATATTTTAAACCTAATAATCCTGTGAATGACTAATCCCGCTTTAATAGAAAATGCATCTTCCTTGTTTGACAGTAACCTTTTTTTTTCTGATTTAAAATATGCAGATCAGAAGGTGCAAGGCTAAGACAAGTTCCAGAACCTTAAAGTTTGATAAGCTACTTCAATCTGTCCTGCCTGCTCAGTGACAAAGACTAGTGTGGAGAGGTTTATGAATGATTTATGGGAGAGAAGTTTAATATTGTGTTTGTGTGCCTTGAGTTTGATCTCTTCCAGTATTGAGAATCTTTCCAGAAGCTGAAGGAATGGCAAAAGTTCTCACAGACTTTGAAATGCTAAAGCAGAAATGCTTATAGAGAGGAATTCAGCAAACCGTGCATGTTATTGAGAAATAGAGGGGGGAGGCAGGGGGAAGAGCTCATCTTGCAGAAGCAGAGATCAGCTGTAACATACTATTAATACTTATATTATCTTTAGATGAGCCTCCAGCTTTATCTTGTTTGTCCTTTTTGTATTGGAGTTTCTTACAGCCTCACTATCAGATTTAATTCCCATGTGGGAAATTTTAATTTGCTTTTTTTTTTTTTTTTTTTTTTTTTTTTTAACTCATGATATCTTTCTGAGTTACTGTTGTGGTGTTCAGTGTAACTTTTTGGAGATGATTGCATTTGTGAGAACAACCATGACCTTAAGGCCCATTCTTCCACCTGGCAGACTGATAGTCATGCTGAAACATGCTGCAGTTTAATCTCTGAGGAGAGAGACCCTGTGATTCCACTTCACTCAGCAGCATCTGTGTCATTCCTCTCTGTATATCTGTAAGGCAGCCACCTGCACAAAGCAAAACAGAACTTTTTGCTCAGGATATTGTGCTTTATATACAGTCTTGCAAGATGCTGAATGATGAATGTGTTTGAAGAAATCTGGCCTACTTCCCTACTGCTGTCCCAGAAGAATGGTGCTTGCCAGATACCTGTGTTTGGGTCCATCCTGATGCATCCTTCTGATGCACCCCACCATGAAAATTCACTGGCAGTTCTTAGCTATTCTTCCTTTGTGTTGCAACAGGAGTTGAAAAGGACCAAAAGTTCATGTTCGTAAGGATTCTCTGTTCTTGTTGCTCCTTTTTAAGAGGTGTCTCTAATAGAAATCTTTTTTTTCTTCTGCAAACCAATTAGAATTGGGGAGGAGGAGACAGCTGTCGTGTGTCCTGTTATTGATGTTATCGACTGGAATACGTTTGAGTACTTGGGAAACGCTGGGGAACCACAGATTGGCGGATTTGACTGGAGGCTAGTCTTCACTTGGCATGTAATCCCTGAAAGAGAGCAGAAACGAAGGAAGTCTAAGACTGATGTGATCAGGTGAATATTTATGCCTCTTAGTTTTAGTCTGTAAATGCTTTTGTTTTTTTTTTACTTAAATTGGAAATTGCAGGTGTTGAAAGATACTCAAGAAATGAGGGCTTGTAACTTGCATTGAAATAGTGTGTTTTGCTTGGTTCCTCTTCTTCAGAGTAGTTCCTGGTCACTATGCTACTGGAAGAAAATTCACTCCAAAAGCTGAAATGCCTCTGTGGCTGTTACTGGGAAATCTTTATTCCATAAGTAAACATTTTGACTTCTGTAGCACAAATTCCAATGGTGTTTGTTAAAGTGAGGAGAACTGTAACTGATCAAATAAGACTAAAGTATTTTCTTTGTGCAAAACAGTGGAGCCAGACTGCATAAAATGTGTCATAATCAACAGTGAAAAAAGAGAAAAATATATAAAGGAGTAAGACAGTAGAAGTGATTTTGTTTTATCTGTGTTGTAGCCATCTTGCTTTTTCCTTGCTTTAGTTTCAGAAGTCAAATGGTTTGGTTAGTTCTTTATTTGGGTTGAAGTGATACAATTCTGTCCACCCCTCTATGTCTTGGGAGCTCATACAGCTGTTTTTGTAGCGGGTTTTAATTTTGTTTTATTGTAAGAAAAGATACAATTCTTAGATATTATATGTCAGATCATAATGTATTTTTGTGGGAGAAGCAAAGGTAATCTGGAAAATGGGCACTATAAGTCTGAGCTGAGGGTCTACTTCACTCAACTTGGACGCTGCTGTAGTTCAGCAGACCATTGTATGGAATGAAGCAGCTGTTTAGTATTTTTAATAGTACAGAATCACAGAATGTTCAAGGTTGGAAGGGACCTCTAGAGATCATCTAGTCCAACCTTCCTGCTCAAGCAGGGACACCTAGAGCATGTGGCACAGGGTGGTGTCCAGGTGGGTTTTGAAGACCTCCAAATTTTATTACCTACCATTTTATTAGGCCTTGCTTTTATTTATAGTCTATCATCTCAAAGCCTAAGAGAAATACAGAATGGTTCGTTAGCCTTTTCTAGGCTGCTTTAAGTGATAATACCCAGGACTTCACAAATACTAATGAATCGATCCTCAGTTGATCAATGATGAAGTGTTTTCTAATGGGAAGAAATGAGGCAGTTTTTCAGTTCTTTTCATCATATATTAGTTAACATCCTCCAAATTTTTAATAGATCACATTTAAAAAAAATCCAACTTAAAAGTAGTGCTTTTCTTCTGTGCAAATAAAAAGGAATTGACTTTGGACTTCTGAGGAGAACATGCTGAGAGATAAGGCTGCAATGTGGGCTGAGGATCTTGAGCTTGGTAAGTGTTATGGTTGCTGAGGAAAGTAGGAGTGCTCAGCAAAGAGAGTGGTACAGCTGACAGTTGTTCTTTGGAAGACTACATCTGGAGTGAGACAGAAGAACTTGAATGTTTATGAAGTCTGTTTTTTCTTTTATGTCTCACCTCATCTCTTCCCATCCTTTGCAACAACATGTACCAGTGTAAAATAGATTTGTTTCAAAGAGATTGCTGTGAAAATTATTTTAAACAGATGAAGAATAACTGTTAGCAGACTTAACCCTTGATAGTTTTCGTTTGCAAAATTAATGAGATGTCATATGAATTTAGTTCCATCCAGCATTATATGCTTGGCACTTTAAAGAAGGTAGTTTATCCAAGACTGAAAGCACTTAGGAACAACACTCAACAAATTCTGTTCAGCGTATCCATGGACACACTACTCCGCTGAAAGTAGATTCCTTAGCTGTACTGTCAATTTTGGGCCTTGTGATTTTTGAAAATGTCAATATTTAATGTGGTTCAAATTTTCAACTCTTTTTTTTCTCTCTTCCCACCCCCAAAATCTGGTCAGCAATTTAAAATATAGACAGCAGGTATTTCTATAAAGAAAATCTCTTTAGGTACTATCATTACTGAATTCAGTTCAATTAATGTCTGAGAGTTTTTTATGCAACTGATAGTGCTAGAATGAGGAATGCTGTTTATTAATAAAGTTTAAAGAATTTAGTTACTACTTAAGTAAATATCTATAAGGAAGCTGTGAATAAATTTCAGACCTGACTAAAGTAATATGGCCATAAAAAAAAAAAACAAGTTTATGTTGTGTTATTTGAAAGCAAGGTGTATTTTCTTCATTTATTACTAGTCACAAAGACAGTGTAATTGAGAAAAATATATACAATGCTTCTCTGTTTTTATTATTATTTTAATACACTCTAGAGCTCTTTTTGGAAACAAATTTGTTATTACACAATAAAAATAAATGACTGCAAAACACAGTATTTAACTGATCAGTGGCTGATGCTTACTTTGTATCCAGAAAATGACTGAGAAAATTTTTTAAAAAGGCCATATTTTTTGTATATTGCCTTTGCACAGTTGCTTTAATTCAACTGTATATTTAATTCAAATGTGTATATTTTTGTCTTTTTATTCAATTCAGAATTACTTTTCTCTTTTATAGATCTCCAACCATGGCAGGTGGATTGTTTGCTGTTAGCAAGAAATATTTTGATTATCTTGGTTCATATGACACAGGAATGGAAGTCTGGGGAGGAGAAAACCTGGAATTCTCATTTAGGGTAAGTGGCTCCCTTGATTTTTATTTTCTTCTTTTCCTGAGAATAAAAGAAAATTTTTATTTGTTTCTTAATCTCCCTTAATCAATGAAATAGTTTTATTATAAGCAAGTGAAAAGTAGAGAATATTCATGGAGATGTGCATATAAATCTCTTGATTGTTTTTATACTTCAGTATGTTTTTGTTTACACAATTGCACTTTTAAAACTTTTCTTTGAATGTGTCTTTTTTGTCTTTTTTTTTTTTGAATGCCAGTATAAAATGTGGTCAGATTTTGTGGCTTGGAGGCGATAGCTGGAAAGCAACATTTGTAATTCTGCTAATATAACTTAGGAGCAGTTGACAGAGTGAAAAGAGAAAAATGATAGGAGTTATCAGTGGGGTCAGAAAAGTCAACTGTACTAAAGCAGGGATTTATCCTGTTAGGAAAGGTTTGTATTAAGATTAAAAAAGGTGGTAGAAAAGTTTTAGAACTGTAAAGTTTCTCCCTGCAAGATGAGTTCGCGTTCAGATGTGAAGCAGGTAGATCGTTGTCGTGGAATGAAAAGGTGCACGGTAGAGGAGGAGAGAGAAGATAAGAGACAACTTAGACTGATAAGCAAAAAGTCTTGTCCTCTACTCAGTTGTTGCTAGTGCTGTTGCTATTCCTACTGATCTCTATCAGTTTATGGTCTGTCCCAAGCCACCCTTAGCTTGCAGAAGGAATCTGCTGATTATTTCAAGCTATCCTGTAGTGTTTTGGGCAGGAGGCTTATAATTTACCATATTGAAATTCCATTTTTTCTTTTTGCCATTTGTGGTCATGTTTGCATTTTTGCATGTCATCAGGTTGTAGGAGGGAAGAATTGGTGGGTTTGTTTTGTTTTGACCAGGTGACAGCAGAATTCCAGGATAAATAGGGATTTGCTATTACAGAAGCAGCCTCTAGAAAAAGGCCCCAGCAGACTGCCTGGCTTCAGATGTGTAGTAGTTGACTGAGAAAGCATGAAGTCCTTGTTGCGTCTTTTCCTTTCTTCTGCTCTGTAGTGAAGAGAAACTAACAGGGAAGTCACGAGAATAAGAAAGGAGAAGAAATGGGGAGGATGGTAACCATGACATACAGAAAAGCAGTGCCTCATACTTGAGGGCCTGTTCTGAGCTGTGATAGTTCTTTGATCCGAGGTCATGACTCCTTTTTTGCGGTGTGTAGGGACTCCTTCCTGTGGTGTGTAAGTCCAAGGACAGTGCCTGCTTCCCCTTGCTACCAGGGAGTTTGTCTGACCTCTGTGGAAGCTCTGAAGTGGCTTACCCACTTTGATCAGGTTTGCTAGTCAAAGGCAGAAGTCTTCCAGTTGGCTTCCACCAGTTCTGGTGCAGTGTGCTTTCATACCCATGTTCCCAAGGTCTCTTCCTTTCCACTGTAACAATTTTGTATCCTTTGTTCTTTGGGATAATTACTCAGTCACAGCATCAGGAGCTATGAAATAGTTCTCTGTGGAAATGATTTTTATATCTCCTTTTGCAAGGCTTCTCATCGAGACACAGCTGATGATGGAGGGTTTTTTCCTGAGGCCCCAATGACATGGTGGTGCTTGTCACTGCTTGTGAAGAGGCTGTCTTTCCTACTTATGGGTGTGGGGCTCCTCCATCAGTCATAGTCCAGGTGAGGGTTAACCTAAAAAAGTTCTCTTGTGTGGGAGATCACATAGCATGAACCAGTGTACAGCGGGCCAGGGAAGGTCGAAGTGTGTACTGGAGATGTGAGGGAGAGCATCTCTGCTCAGTCCTTTGCTGTGCGGCTTGGGATAAGGAAGGCCTGGTCTTTAGGTAGCAAGGCATTTGAGGGGACCAGGGGCATGCCCATGAACTCTCCATCCGTTATTTCCTCAGCTATAACACTGTTAACTGCAGCTAAACAGCAGAAACTAAGCAAAGGCTGTGAGCTTAGCAATGAGCTTCTGCCAAAGTTCAAGGCAGCACCTTCCAAGTAGGTGTGATGCAGCACCAAGCATGTTGTGTGTGAGCACTCCCTGAGAAAGGCCCTGGCACAGACACTCATTAGACCCCTTTTACACATGGGCAGACCAGGCATTTGCAGGTTGTGCCCAGGCTATGGATGGGGCAGAAGGAGGGACTTCATTGCGAAGTGCGCAGGCCTGTGCGCTGCGTTCAGGCCTAGCTCCTCGAGGACAGTGTTGGGGGTGAGCTCTAGAGGGAAGTTTTCCCTGCTGGCTTATGCTAAGGCTGCTGGTCAAGGAGGGAAGAATATGCCAAAGCTCAGTAATTCTGCTCATGTGGCCATAGCTAGCAGGGTCGGGGCACTTGGAGCCAAACAGTCCATGGCATGTTTTCAAATGCTTTTATTCGTGCCTCCTGTGGTGAGGCTTCTTGTGGAAAGCAAGGATGTTGTTTTACTGCACTTCTTGCTGCTCGAAGCACTGCAAAAGGTCAGGAGGTATAAATTAGTGCTAATTCTGATGTCTCTCTGGTTTCTAGACCTGCCAGAACCAAAAATTAGGAGCAGAGATACTTGGAACACATTGTAAATTAATTCAGTGGTTTTTTTTTTTTTTTTTTTTTTTTTGTCTTTGAAAACATTACCCTTCCATTGCCATGAAAAGATTTGTTCTTGGGCCTCCACTTTCTTCTTCTGCTTTGTTTGCTCTAAGCTGCAGAAATTCCCTGAGGTTTCAAAAGGTGCAACAAGGACAAAGCTCTAGCTAAAAGCATTACGGCAAAGAGAGATTGAAGCTGTGTTCTGAATGCAGCATCAGATCAATGCGACTTGGGATTTGGCTAGAAAAATTTCACTTCATGGATAATGAGCATTGAAATGCCTCTTTTTAAGGGTTGCAAAATGATGCCTTTTTTGTCAAGGGAGAGTAACCCAGTTGCAGTTTTTTTCCCTAGCTCTACTGTGGGTCCTGCTAGTGACACTGTAATATAAATTTGTTTCTGGGGATAGATACTCTGCTATCTGCCCTTTAACTTATCATCGCAGCAGGAAAGAAAATACAGTCAGAGACAGATGTACCTTCTGAAAATTCCTTTCTTCTATTTGAAATTTCCACCTGAATTGGAATGCTCCTGGATGATGCCCATGCTTCTGGATGATGCATCTCTATCTGCTTGGAGATTGTCATTTTTAATTTTTTTTTTTATTGATTCTTCCTGTCTGGATCTGGAAATTTCTTTTACAGACAGAATACGCTGAATGTGATTTATGTAACTTGGGACAGTTTTAGCAGAGTGGTGTTTTTTTTTTTTTTTTTTTTTTTTGAGCACCTTTCCCATCTGCTTCCCAGCAGATGGTGCTCAAGTACTATCCGTGGTGTGCAGGTGTAAAATGGGGAAAAATGAAAGTACAACAAAAAGGAAATGAAGGGGGAAAAAAGGGGAGAGAGGAGCGAAGGGTATGTGTGTGTGTGTTTTCCCAGCTTTGCTGTTGTTGCTTGCTGTAGTTCAGGAGTTAGTAAATGAGAGAAAAAAAGATGCTAAAATATTAGACTGTAGTATAGGAAATGTAGTTTTCGACAATAGATTTGCTTTTTTGTTTACTTTTCACTGACCCATCTATTAGGTTGATTGCCCAAAGATTCTTGCAGTTGCAGGGCTTCCGAGGAGCTCTGCACACTTAAAGTTTCCTGTAACGCAAGCATCTGTGTCAAGCATCTTATTCAAGGTGAAGTGTCAAGGTGAAGTGTTAGCTGGTTTTTTATTATTTTGTGTTCAAAAAACACCTTTATAGTGACGACTTTTGAGCTAGCCAGACATAGTAAAGAAACATACTGCTGCTTGTAACTGACTGCTTGTAAGCTTGCAAAATATAAATGAAATCTAATGTGCTCTTACAGGGGCTGGAATTAGTTTGAGGAGAGAATGTATCTGAGTCACTTATTTAGCATTTCATAATCAGTTTGGGTTTCTGTATTGCATTTTTTAATGTATTTTAGTTATTCACTGGAATATGATTTTATATCAAATTTAAAATTTTTTTTTGTATTAAATTTAATCTATTGAGGAATTATTTGGCTGAAAACTATTTCTTTTTTTGTAATATTAAGGGAAGAGAACTTTGTGTATAGCAAAGGCAGAGGAATATAATGAGCACTGGTTATCAGCTTTCAGTTATTTTTTGAAGCTATTCAGAATTTTAACTATTGAAAGTTCAGTAATTGTGGAATTTGTTTTTGGCAGCAGTTTAACAGAACTGTTTGCTAGTCTGCTTTATTCCAGTTAACTGAAACTTTTTCACAGAAAAAAATGAAGAATGTGTTTAACTACATTTATACCTCAGCGGTCCTTATGGCCTAGTCCTCGTATTTTATTTCTTTAAAAAAATGATGAAAGCAGTAATGATCACAAAAATATGCTTATCTGTGATAGAAGAAGTAGGAAAATTGATGTGCCTTAGTAAATATAGCTCAATATTTATTGTCAAATCATGCCTGATAAATTTTAGTTCTTAAAAATATAATATTTAATATTAAAGTAATGACATAAGAAAGCTGTTGTTTTGAAATAAACTTCAGTGAAGCAGTATGTATCTCATGGATCTGAGAGTGAAATTCAATAAGTGGTTTCATAACAGCTTTCAGTATGACAGTAGCATAATTTACATTTGAAAACATGATAGTCATTTAAAACAAAAGTTTAGAACTCTGGATTTAGGGAAAGAGTTAATAATGATTCCTTTCATCATTCTGTTAAAAAGAAAAAAAAAATGCTGCTTCCTCAGAAAAGAAAAAGAACAAAGAAACTTATTGTGAAAACCAGGAAATATAAAATTTTAAATCAAAGAAATGAAGATTACTCCGTGTTCCCTATGGTCAAGTGGTGAATTACCCATACCTTTAAGGAAGATGGTTGTTTTATAAGTAAACATATGTATTAGAGTCCAAGTTTTATCATAAAGGTTAGAGTATCTACAATTTTACCATGTAGTATTTTGCCTCTCATAAATATGTCCATTACTATGGTATCATTATCTCAAATCAATAGAATATAGACAATATTCATGATACTGAAGTAGAGAAACTTGACAGAAATACGTAAATAATTATTTAAAAACAGCAGGCTGAAGGCAGTGCTCATCTTGTACATGCTGGAAGTTTTTCATCTCCGGTGACTTTTTGAATCCCAAGCAGTCCAAGGAGAGGAACCCTGATCTGCTGTCACTGTTAAGGGCAGAAATTCTTTCTTCAGCCTCTCAGCTTTTGCTCCTGCTGTGTCTGTTTTAATAACAAGTAATTAAAAATGTATGTGTTACACAAGAGGGTCATTAAAGAGCAAACCTCTCACACCTTTAAATGTATCTTAGACATTTATTTTCTCTGGTTTTCCATTTACAGGGGAAGGATGTGATGCCTGGTGTGCACAGCTGGATGTGTATGGAGAATTAGCTGTTATCCCTATTAACTATGGGGGAATGCTATTTTGCAAAACAAAAAAAAAGTCTAGAGAAAGTCTGCGTTATTCGTAATTTCTTAGTTTATTTTGATAATATTGATCGGACCACCACATGTCATTCAAACAATTATTTTGCGTCCTTTTCATTCTCATCTGTTGTGTGTTGGGCTCCTTTTCCAGCTTTGCAATTAAAAATCTCAGTGGTGGTAGTATTTTTATGACTACGCCAGGTACTCTCTTTTCTGAAATGATGCATACAGAAATGTCAAAACAATTAATGGCTTTCCAATAATGTGACAAGATTACAAGTTTTGCTAGCTTTCCAGCAGAAGGTAAGTAAAGAAAGGGCAAGTTTCTGCTAAGAAATCAGTCATTACTTTCTTTCTAAGAAGGCTGTTGGTGTGATTGCTGTTGGACCACATACATGGTGCTTTGGTGAATAATACTTAAATATCTTGAATTTTAGACTACTATTCAACACACAGAAATATTGTGGAACTCTTATCATCATGCCTTCAGAGAAAGTAAAACTAAGATAAGGATAATTGCATACCTGTTAAAACTAGAATTAGGGATATCTTCTTATTGCTCTCAGCCATTTGTCCCATCTCACAAAATTATTCTGCATTACTTACAATATGCTGTGATATTCCTGAGGAGGCATTACCTGGCCAAGCCTGATTGTATATTTCTGCTTGCTGAGATTGGCAATAACTTTGCGAAATGTGAATTCTTTGTTTAGATATGGCAGTGTGGAGGAAGTCTTGAGATCCACCCTTGCTCTCATGTAGGTCATGTTTTCCCCAAACAAGCTCCTTACTCACGGTCCAAAGCTTTGGCAAACAGTGTACGTGCAGCTGAAGTGTGGATGGATGAATACAAAGAACTTTATTACCATCGAAATCCAAATGCTCGCCTGGTGAGTTCGAAGTACATCAAACTTAGGATAGAGTTTATTTTCAAAGAAATAGCTTATCTAACTTTCAACATGAATGACTTTGTGCTGTTTTTTTTTTCTGTGTTCTGTATTTATAATTTATTGAGAAAATCAGATTTTTTTTGTTTTTAAAGACTAGGGGAAGGCCAGATTTTTGTCATTTAAAAAACAACAACAGCAAACTGTCAAACAAAAGAACTCTTAAGCAAGGTTGCCCTTAGAACGAGGAGCTGTTTGACCTGAAATGCCTAGCAGAAAAAGAATGAAACAGCTGATACAGGATTCTGTCAGCAAAGAATTAGAGAGCAGAAAGATGGCTAATGCCTATCAATAAGGTTCAGTGCCATACACTTTTATCTAACTAGCTTGGTAACAATCTTCAGGAAGATTACTGGTCTAGTGATGAAAGTAATGTATAGTATTACATGTGATGTATAAATATATAAAAGTATTGTATAGATATAAAAGTGATGTATAGATATCATAGTGTCACATATGGGTTTTTCAAAGTTTAATTTACTGTTTCACAATATGTGTTTTAAAAAGTAAAATTAAATTGAGATTCCAAGAATTAAATTTATTGAAATTTATTTTTGCAAAGTAGGAAGAAAATGTTCCTAATGGAACTTAATACAACTCCAGTAGAAATATATACCAACAAAAATGCTCTTGAAGCCATTCGACTTTTAAAAAATTATTAGAGGTGATTGAGTAGCTAATTTTGGTTGTCTTCTACCATGTGTTCTGTTGGATTAAGCTGTGTAATATGTTATTCTACTTCATGCATGTGTGATAATTGATCTACTTTAACATTACAAAAGACATCTAGACTTTATTTTACAGCCTGACTTTGAAATAAATATGTATTTGCCATATATGAAGATGGAAATTTGCAGGCAATGCCGGACTGATTCTGACAGTGCTGTATACAAAGAGAAAACAATATATGCTGATAATCTTTCTTTTAGAGTTCTAAAGCTGCCATCAATACATTTTGCTTTCCATAATATTTTATTCTATGCACTGTGTGTTTCAAAGGATAAATTCAAAACGTTTTATTCACCTAACTCAGATTCTTAATTCATAATGAGTATGTCCTACTGTTTGCTCAGCGAAGCAGGCACCACTGCTTCTGGTTTGTATTTGGTTTGTCTTTTCAGTTCTGAGAAATACAGGTATATTTTTGACGATGAAAAAGTAGGCCACATGACCTGCGAGAATGTGGAGATTGCAAAGAGCAGATCATGCTTGGAGTCCTTAGTTGGTACAGAAATACAGATTTTGAAGATGTTGAAGGCTTGAAGAGACATAAACTCTAATCTGTACGTAGGGAAAAGTCTCAACTGAAAGCTTTTCTCTAGAGTCTTCTGCTTTCATGCTAAGAGTTGACTCAAGAGTTGACTAAAATCCCTCATTACCAAAGCTATGAATCTGAAAAAAACTGTAAGACTGATTTTAGAAATTTCATCAGTTAAATGTAACAACATCTTTATAAGTAATTTGCAAGTTGATGGCAGAACAATTAAAAAAAATTCAATTAGTACTTCTGAAAGTTTCAGTTATCCGGCTGAAAGAAGTATACTGCCAGTATGTTTTCTCATTTTTCAGCAACCTTTGTTCAGGGACATCCTTACTTGGAGAGTTTCTGGAGGTTTTTTGAGACTGGCTGTCGGCCAGTATATTTTATTTATTTTATTTATTTGTTTATTTATTGGTCAACATATCAAATCGAGCACCTGAGAGTTGAAATAGTTTCTGGTTAAAAGTATTGCTTTCCACTTGAGCATAAGGACCCTAATAATGTGTATACATAATTTACAAGGGAGCATCTGTTCTGTTTTTTTTTTTTTTCTTTTTTTTTCTTTCCCTCTTCTAGGAACCATATGGAGATGTGACAGAAAGGAGACTCCTTAGAGAGAAGCTCAAATGTAAGGACTTCAAATGGTTCTTGGAGAATGTTTACCCTGAGCTTCATGTACCTGAGGACAGGCCTGGATTTTTTGGGATGGTATGTGGTTCAGTAAGGAGCCTCCTCGTAGCTCTCTGAAATGCCTTACTAGTCCAGCTGGAAGGATGATCAAGACATAACCTAGTACCATGTTGAAAGCAGTTCTGAATTTTGATTGAATTCTATTGGAATTGATAGACTTTCAGATACACTCCTTATTAGAATCTTTATACTAAGGGCTCTTACTTAGAAAGAGGCTCTGTGAAAGAGTACAAGAATGGATTGCTAGAAATTCACTTTCCAAGTGTTGAGAGTGACAAAGGAAAGAAGGGATGACTTAAAAAAGTTCTTAAAAAAAATCCATAACAAAAGAAAGACAACTCTAGTGTTCTGATTTTTAGTTATCAACTTGAATATGGGAAATGTGTTTCCTATAGAAGAAGGGAAGAACCCCTTCTCCCTTTTTGAAAGGACAACTTTCTATGCTGTTTGCAGCTTATAAATAAATATGAGCAGGAGTCCTATTCACATCACATTACTGTAATCTATTTTGGAAGGGATGAAGACAGATATGTTTCAGTAAACACCTGCTGCTTCAAAAAGATGAGCACCTGTCTGCTATATCTTTATTAGAAAGATAAGACTGCTCCTTCTTGCCAGACAGAGATGTATGAGATATCATCCTACAAATGCAGCATTGACTTTTAAATGCTTTTTTTGGTAGCTCAGTCATCCTGGAGCTAGATTCCAACATTAGTAGTTATTAATCTCAACCAGCCAGGATTACAGCAGTCTGGTCTTGCTGTCATCTGCACGTTGGTTGCACAATCACTCTACTGAATCCATTTTTAGAGGAGAGAAAAACAAAAAATTTGGGCATTGTAATGCATACAGTAACCCATAGTTCCCCACAGGCTTTCCTAATAACTTCACTGTGTACGGAACAGCAGCAGCATCACTAACAAAAAATGCTAAGATGAAGATGATGCAGTTTCTCTAAGTTTTATTTCTCATAGGGAAATGCATCAGTCAGCAGTGGGACAGCAAACCCCATAGGAACCTCAAAGATGCCACCTGTTCCATTTTTTTCTATGTTATTTTTCTCTATGTTTCTCTATTACCTCTATGTAATTGCAAGCATAAGTTAAATATGTACCGCTGTCCAGCAACTGTAATAGACCATAGTACAGCACTAGTTCTGTGCTAGATTGTTAACTGAGGAAGGCAGAGAATTGAAGTAAAAAGATTTGAAGAGCATTTCAGTAAATTTCTTTTCCACTTCATCCCTGTCCTTCATTCTGCCAAATAAAACCTAGACTTGGCTGGTAGTAAAGTTTCAACAGTTTGAGGAGAGAATGAGATTTGTATGGTTTCTTTCAAGGTTAGCAGCATGTGTCATTCTCAAGAAAGGTATTGACAATACCTAGAAATAATGCTTCTTGTTCAGAGCTGCTTATCTACAGTATAATTTAGGTAATTTCTTTATATATTTGTCTATAAACAGTTCTTAGGTGTTGTCATCTAGTTGTGAGCATAGAGAAAATACACTTTTTTTTTGGTAAGAAGAATTTAAAATGTGATTATAATACAGTTATGGTCTAAGAAAGTGACAGTGCAAAAATGACACCTACCGATTTGTGGATATGGAGTACCATCTGCCAACATCCATGAATCACTGATCTTGCTCTTAACTCTTGCATTAGCAGCACAGAGCTTTTTAGTTCATAAAAATACTGTATTTAGAAGTGTTGGCTTTAACAGCTCTGCTTAGGATGAGGCTATTTAATTGTTGAAAGAGATTGCTAAGGGATTTCTCCTTCCCTTGAACATCTTTACACTGAAATTGAAAACCTGTCTAAAAATTACCCCTAGGTCAACTATAAGTAATTGAAATAAGTGCAAGAAATTATTGAGTAGAATTCAGTATCATGCACTGAGAAATACTTGTGCTAACACTTTTTATTTTCTAAGTACATAGAAAAATTTTAATACATATTCTAAGCCTGGTTTCCTAAAAATATCAGTAGTGTAACAGATACAGTGATTTGAATATTTTTGTCTGAGCTGTGATTGCATTTTTGTAAACTAACTGAGGCCTAGAAGTGAGGGAGATGATGTATCTCTTTTTACTAGCAAAACTAGTACATTTTATACAAAAACCACTTAGCAATCAGAAATGTGAAATTTCTCAAAGTTAATTTCAATCTGTGATCTGAATGGAACCATACTTTGATACAATGTACTATTCATATTTCTATGTGTTCTCAAGTGTTCTCTTTCGTAAAAAGCTTTCTTTTTTTAAACTTAGAGTTTTGCATACAAGTTCTGACATTGGAACAGTATTACAAATTTTAAAACCTAAAATTTACTTTCTTCTACTACATCACATATTAAGGCCAATATTATGATAATTGAGATGAAATTTGGAGACAAACAAGTCTAGGAGATAGAAAATTCACCAGTTTTTCTCACCTAGAGGAAAAGCCAAATAACATTAGATAGAAACTACAATGTTTGTATGTCTAATAGACAAGCTTCAGCGTATGAGGCAAAGCGCCTGTCCTGTGCTCGTCTATCCTGTGCTGCTCTGTGTGAAATGGGAAGCAAATCCCAATCACTCTCCATAGAACAAGTGCTCTATTTAGTAGACTGCTGTACAAAAGGCATCCAGCTCTTTCTATGTTAAGTGTCTCCCTGTGTTTGAAGGGATCCCAATCAGTGGCTTGTGAATCAGATGTCTGTTTGGAAATGCATCTGTGCTCGTATTCACTAGGTGTTTGTCAGGTAGAGCAGGTTATGCTCTGAGTGGGCATGCATTGAATTTCTTCTCACCTCAGAGCACCTCAGCTGAGTGCACAGAAACACAGGCTGTCTCCTCCCTTGGCATTTTTTAAAGGCATGTGCCTTTTTTAAAGCCATACAGCGTCTTGGAGAGCTATACAAGCAGTGTCTGTTTTGGCTTGATTGTTTTTTCTTCTTTTCTTCAGGGACAATGATCAGAAGTTACATTTTAAAGCAAATAGACTATGGGACATGAAAGTTTTGTTTGAATCATAATGGTGAAAACTGGTAAACCCAGTTTTAAAAGATATTTTGTGGTGCATCTGAGCTGTCTGGTGAAGGGCACCCTGGTGAGGTTTGGATTAATTACAGTTCAAAAGGATGAATATGAGGTCAAGGAGAAACTATTAAACACAGTTCCTTTGGGATACAGAAAACAAGTGTCAACAGTCTTAGAATCAGCAAAAAGCTTCCAAAAGAAAGAGGAAGTAGAAAATCCTCAACAGGAGATACCAGAAATGTGAAACAACAGGAAAAAAAAAAGACACAAACTCTTCTGTTATTTTGTGCAATGTGATGAACTGAATAGTCAAATGTCCTCCTTGTCGTAACATTGATTATGGCAGCAGTGAAAAGAAGGATTCTCCATCCTTTCAAAGTGACAGGTATGCCAATACAAGGTCTGAATCAAAAATGGTTGTGATGCTGTTGGTATGGTACTGGCTTATTCTCAGAAAGGCAAAATAGAACCACAGTGGAAGAGGAGCTACCTTAAAGTGGCGAATGCATTCAACAGCTGTGGAGCTACCGGTGTCAGATAATAACTATACAAGGAATGTCAAGGGAAAAAGAAATGGCGTATTCTCTTGTTAAATTTCAAAAGACAGATTTATGGAATTATAGTTAGATATTTTGAGTGCAATGAAAACAAAAAAGATTAGCATAACACAGAATACCTTGTCAATGAATCAAAGTCATTAAGGTTGGAAGGACATGCTTTAGACATCATCTAGTTCAATCCACCTGCACACGCAGGGTCACTTAGGAGATTTTACACAGAATTGCATCCAAGTGGGTCTTTGAGTATCTCCAGAGAAGGAGATTCCACAAGCTCTCTTGGCAGCCTATTCCAGTGCTCTGTCATCCTCACTGTTAAGACATTTTTCCTTAATTTTCTGTGGAACTTTTGGTGCTTCCATTTGTGGCCATTTCCTCTAGTCCTGTTGCTGACCACCACTGAAAAGAGGCTGGCCCCATCCTCCTCACTCCATGCCTTACATAATGGTTATTACTTGGATTCTCCTAATTCCAAAAGTCATCAGGACAATCAAGAAGGACTGATTTCAAGTTCTGTTAATTAACACCAGATTGGCTGTAGTTGCTTTGTGCCATGCATTTGGTGGACGTGCAGCCACCCTATGTGCTTAAGAATAATATTGTGATATGGCAGCATTGTGAAACTTCATAAAGATAGATAAAATCAGACAGTGCTATGATCTTTTCATGTTGTTAGTGGATGTAGAAACGCATGGTTGTAAAGTGGGAGAATTTCAGCATTCCTTTCTAAGGTGTGTTAAGCACAGCTGGCCTTCAAGATATGCATCTGAGGATAATGATTCCGGTCAGTGAAATATTTATCCTTGTCTTGTTATCAAATTGCTTTTAAAGGACCACATAGATACAAAAATGAGAGCATTTCTCTGTAAGTTTGATCACATGAGACCATACTATGCTCACTATATTATGTTCTAATATGGGAGGTTTTCTTCTCAGGCAGTTTCTAGCTGATGTAGCACATCAATGTGAAAAAACAAGCAGATAGACCATTAGAGGCTTTCATGATTGACTGAATTACTCAGGAGATCAAATACTTGAGTTTTTCAGATGCTTCATTGAAACAATGAAGCAGCTTCCTTCATTGTTTTTTCTCAAGGCCGCCTCATCCTAAAGGAATTTCCAAATGCTCAATAATCTTTAGGTTTTAATTCAGGCCCGATTGAGCCTGATTCACCCTCTCCTTCCTCATTCCCTCCTTCCTCGCCCCCCATACACACACACACACAAAAAAAAGAAAAAGTTGGGAGGAAGGGAGCAGAATAAAGATGGTTCCTGCCCTTAAAAATGTGAAGGGTTTTGATGAAAAAGATCATTTTATAGATTACCTGGTTAACATGGTGTCATGGAGAGGCATGCATAAGAAGAGTCCCTAATTATGTGGATTAAGATATGTAGTTAAAAAGGCTACTGCATGCAGAATATTACAACTTCTCAGAGGTTGGAAACTACGAAAGAGGCTCCTCTAGAGTGGAGGAACCTTTAGAACTTGATTATAATAGAATTTGTAAAACTGCCACTTGAGATTAGATTGGTACCCAAGGTTATTGCTGACTTGAGCTTGAGACCTTGTGCCGACCACAGAAAGAGATGCATAAAATAGGCAATTTAGAGGTTCTTCTAGCACTTTTTAGAAAGTGTATATCATCACAGTATGTTTTAATGACAAAGTGATCATTTTTTCTTGTTTCTGTTTCTCTAATGCAGCATTCAGAAAAAAAATAAGGTAAGTCATAGAGGAAAAATTGTCCTTTATTGTGTGTCTTATCTGTGGTAGATATTGCAAGAAAGATATCTTCAGACATGAATGGCCTGTTGTTATTTTGGTAGTGTTTTGTAAGTATAAGGAGCTTAAATTGTCTTTCTTCATTTAACAAGAAGAAAATACTCCTTTCATCAATTCTTTCATACCTTTTTTTTCTGTTTTGGAACAGGTGACAAGTGATTTTATATGTATTTAGGTATTGAGATGAAATTGTGATATTGATTTAAATCCTTCCATCTCTATTCAGGTCATTTATCTGATTAGTACTTGAGTAGCTCCACAAAATCAATCTTCAGCATCTATTAGGCTTACTAGTCAAGAGTGCGTTTAAAAAGCATCTACCAATGTCTTATACGACAAACTAAGAAAACCCTGCTGAAATAGGGACCATTTATGTTTAGGAATAGATCTGCACATACCAAAAATATTTATTTGAGAAAGAAAAAATGAGAAATTATTTGTGATAACATCATATGAGCAGACTCGGTTTTAAACCATCTTATCTTAATTTAGTATTAGTTCTAGTGGCACGTAGCATTTTAATATAGATTATTTAAAATTTAAAAAGTCATAAAAGGTACCATATTCCATGGCACACACTGGGAAATGCAAGTGGAAAAGCATGTGTTCAGAAAGATGGTGAAGACTTGAGGTTGGCATGGATGTCAGTAATTTCACTATTTAAACAGACAAAGGATATGTTGGTAAAGTGACTGTATAGAGTATATAGTGTCCAGAGGGTTTATTTTACTTCTGGTAAAGTGGGACATGAAAAATGACCTGAATTCCCCCAGATTTTGATTTTTATTTCACTCATAAAGTTGCAACAAATGCACAGTGAAAACATGGTCACAAAGATTTAAATGGCAAAGCTAGTTAGGACAGAACTTTGATGTTTGACAGAGGCTTTGCTCCCATCCATTTTCTCTTTTTGTAATTCCTTCACGTTCATTTATTCTCTGCATTAAGAAATGAGGATATAGTTCTCAGTACTAGCCAAAGAGAGGCAATTACTTTGCTTAAGTAGTAACTCTGCTGAGATTGACCTGATTTATTCTTTTACTGTGTGATGCACTTTTGTTCGGGGAGCATTAAGGCTGAATGTGTTTACAGCACCTGTTTTGCTCTACATAATTTTAAATTAGGTTACATGGTTGAGATTAAGCTTCTCTAATTATTACAATGTTGTTCAACTTATCTTGGTTACTTTTGACTCCTACATGCTTAGAAAATGCAAATTCTTATAAATTAACATGATTTTTTGAAATCATATAATTTACTATGCTAAAATATATAATATGTCATTTAAAAGAGAATCATCATTCACTGCTGGGATTTCTCTCTGGTCTTAACATCTGCCTGCTTGTCAACCATTAGATGGGACCTGCCGTCCCTTAGAGAATTAAAAAAAAAAAAAAAAGTAGCTTTTTTTATAAAGATATTAAACAAGTAAATTGAAGTGAGGGGCGCAGAGAATAGAAGACAGCATAGAAGTAATCTCTCACTTTGATAAGGCCTGTTGCACGTCAGCATAGTTTTTCATAGCGTCTACCTGCTTCCCTCACATTCTTTGGAGAATCTATCAAGTCTGCCTGGTTCAGTGTCCTGAGTTGGAATCATTATGACAGTTTTGGTTTATTTGTTCCTCATTTAATTAATCTCTACTGTATTTCATTCAAATCACTTTTGCTAGCTCTGAGATACAAACCTCACAGTCCAGCAGTATGAGTGTAAAGTGATTGCAATGTAATCTTCCTTGTTTTAGAACTTTATATGTTTATTAAATGCATTTTAAATGTTTTAAAACATTATTCTCTTTTGATTAGTTGAAGAACAGAGGAATGGAGAACTTCTGTTTTGATTATAACCCTCCAAATGAACATGAAGTAACTGGACACAGGGTTATATTGTACCCATGTCATGGCATGGGACAAAACCAGGTAAGAATCGTCTTTTATTTTCATTTTGATTCATGCTATTATTGTATTGTAAAAATGTATGATAATAAAGTCTGGTAAAATGCATTCCAGCACTGAGGGACTGTGTTGTAACAGTAAGGTGATCTTACAACTAGATCTCTATTCAGTTCTTCCACTGGAGACTTTTAATACTAATACATCCTGAGATGAGACCCCTTTAGTACTTAAGATATTTCTACCTGTAACAGGGAAGCCACAAATGCCTTTCCACAGAGCTTGCTGGCAGGGGTTAGCAGCGTGGCAGGGCAGTTATATGGCTTATTGGACAGGGGACTGTATCCATCCACTTTTGTCCATCTCCCAGATGCCGTAGTAACATTGCAAACCCCACCTGGATCTGCCTGTGCCTTTTCTTCTTGGTGTTTGGCTGAGTGCATAGGAGGTTCTGGATGATCTTTTCTCCTGCAATCTGTTCATAAATGTACTATTATGTCAAGATGGATGCTTTCTAAAGCTTTAATTTTGACTTTCCTGGCTTTAAGCTGTAAAGCTTTAAGTATTTGTTGGCATCTTTCTCTATGCTGTTTGAAACTGTGTGCAACAGGTTATGATACTGATAAAGCTGCATACATACATCCATGGTGTATGTAGCGCTATAGGGCACCAGATACAATATACAATAGCCACTATGCGTTACATGGTTTTGAATAGGTATCTTCTCAAATTAGGGGGGAGTGTTTGACATGCAGCTTGTGACCTGAATATTCCTTATGTAGTGTCCATTTTTTTCTTGTTTCAAACATAAGAGATCTTGTTAGAGATCTTGTTAACATAACTCTGGGTGGCCTGACTGCTTTTTTAGGAAATTTATCCCAACTTTTGTTTAGAAAAAGAAAAATAGCTTTAGAAAAGCACAACACACGTGATAGCCATGCAGTTAGGTTATTAGCAGCCTTTCTGAACTCATCTCTGCTTTTAAAAAGATATAAAAGCTAGAGGAGTGAAAAGCTTGTATTAAAGAGAAAGTTTCTAACATGAAGTGCTTTTCACTTAAAAATATGCTGTGTTTCAGATCTAGCAGGGAGTAGCTTTGTTTCTAGCAGCAAGTTTATTGTAGTAGTGGAAATGGTGCACTAAGGAGTGAAAATACCATTTTGTAATATTTTTGTTTTGTGTTATTTTTCAGTTTATTAAATAAGGTTTTTAAAAACCAAATAAGGTTTTTAAATAACTTGTATAAATTTTTTGTTCTGACAGTAAAGGCAGAAGGAGAGAGGAGGAGAATCATCATGATTCATCATTAAATCTAAATGAGCATGATAATGCCAAGTGTATGTCAAGCACACTGATCTACACCATCCCAAGCCATTTTTCTCCCTCAATTCAATTCTCTGTCCAGATTGGGCGTACTTCCATATAAATAATCAGATAAACTAGTTAACCACTTTATCTCAGTTGCTTTTCCAGATTAAGAACACTTTTCTATAGGATTATCTGCTTATAAACACATGCTGTTTTAGCTACTTTTCTTATATATTTCAGAGAGCGAAGCGGTAGAATATTTTTGTCCTTAAACAAGAAAGTTCATTAAAATTTTAA
This sequence comes from Nothura maculosa, assembly GCA_032353885.1. Lineage (NCBI taxonomy): Eukaryota > Metazoa > Chordata > Aves > Tinamiformes > Tinamidae > Nothura > Nothura maculosa. The sequence continues at coordinate 836,233 of JAUBOD010000169.1, forward strand.
CCTTTCCACCCACTTCCACCAAAATTATGTCACTGGATAAAATGTAAAAGCAGAAGTACCACTGCTGTTCAGGAAGATTCTTTATAGATGACATTTTCACAGTTCTCCTTTGTTCAGCTAGTACTAAAAGATTAACTGCTAGTCTGCTGCGAAGTTAGCACACCATGACTGCTAATTCTCTTGCACCTCTGTTGGTGAGAGGCATCGAAGGTCCTGTGACAGGTGGCACTGAGCTTGTGAGCAGGATGGTCTCCAGTTCATGCAATTAGTGTTCCCTGTGCTGGTGCTTAGTGAGTAGCAATAACGAGAGGTATTTTGAAGCTAAGATAAAAGCTATCAGAGGAGGATGAGCAGGGGGTGACCACATAACAGCTATAAAAGGGAAAGTGGACATCAGCAGGAGCTGAGGGCGTGGGAACAGGGAGGATGGAGGAGGAGTGGTGTAGCAGCAGACATGCCATATGAAGTGACTAGGGAGTACCTGAGCTTGCTGGTTCACAAATAGGTGTGAAATCGTCTTGTAGAACATTTGCATCCCTTACCCATACGGTGCTATTTCTAAAAGGCAACAGACCATTTTATATTTGGTGAATTTCTTAGCTCCATGTCATGTGGTAACAGCAGGCCAGAAATAGTCATATCTTCCCCAGTACAGGTCCACCACAGTTCCATTAGGAATTGATGGCAGCAACAGGTTTGTCAGCCTTTAGTAATTATTAGTGCTACAGAAGAATAGGTCACTTTATTACCAAGTTTTGAAAATACTAACAACAGGCAGCTCTTAACTCCCATTTCATCCTTGAAAGGGATTAGCCATCCTGAACCTAGCCTTTCCTCCTTTCCTGCCTGTTCTTTATCTGATCTTGTCACTCAGCTTTTTACTCTGTACATCTTTGTAATGGAATCTTACATCATTTGGCTCCTCTGTACCGTGTGTCTCAGCCCTACTTTCTTCTCTCTGTGCAGTGAGTGCTTTTTTCTGCCATTCCAGCTGGCTCCCAGGCTGCTTTTCTAATGCTTTGCTCCGTCTTTTCCTCCCAGTTATTAATCCCAGCAGTTTCTCTCTGTGCCTGGTCTATCATGTCATGCCCCTTGTCTCCTCTTTCCTGGCTGCCTCCTACTTTTTCTCCCCTAGTCTTTCCCTCCTCATCTCTTCGTCCACCTGTGATGTTGGCTCCACCATTCATCACTTTCTTCCTCCAATAGTACTCACTGCTGCACATTTATATTATCTCATAGGAGAAGAGAGTGAAGTTTATTCTCCAGAGTACAGCTCATGAAAGTTACTCTCCAAAATATCTTGGTAGAATTTAACACTAATGAATGTTACTTTGGCCAGCCATTAGTATCTTACCTTCCAGTACGCACTTTGTTTTGCATGTTATGCCAGAGGTGAAGATGCTGTTTATGCAGAGGACAACTCCAGAAGCTCTTTTTCATTGGAAGCAATTCTCCACTTAAATACCCGCTGAATACCTGTGCACTGTGCCAAGAGGAGAGAGCTCTGTGCTCTTGATTATTTATGATGTCCCGCACATGCTTCCGTTTTATGCCTTAGTTCTCCGAGAATGGTTTTACTTACTATCTGAGGTCCACAGTTCATAGTTGCTTTGTCCACTTGAATCCTGTTGTGCAATGCTATGACCTCAGCAGGAGGTTTTTCTTTAGTCCCTGAATTGCTTTTGTGTGAGCAGTAAGAAAACTAGCTGTGGGGTGCTTAAAAGTAGCATGCTCATTACAGCAAAAAGTAGGGATATGATTTGGAAGTCGAGTATATGTGGAAGAAAAGTGAGCAAAACATTGATTGCACCTCAGGCCAGTAATGTTTCGTGTAAGCACCTGACCCAGGTAGGCCAGAAGGAAAGGCTTTGCAATTTGGGTCAGGGCTAAGGGCTAAGAAATAGGACAGAAGGGCTAAGAAATAGGACAGAAGGGCTAAGAAATAGGACAGAAGAGGTTCACGGTGGTCTTTGCATCTGTGGCTGAGAAATTCTAGGCAAGCAGGGAGAGGCAGGGGAGGTCTTTGCCATCATGTTGTTTGTGGCAGATGTTATAACTGTGCCCCTGGTTATTTTGCCCATTTTGTGCCTGTAAAGTGCAAACTCCTTTGTGTTTGCAGAGTGCTATATGCAGACATATGGAGAGTGTTTCAGGGCCTCGTAAAGTAGCAGAAATCTTCCATCTCTTACAGCACAGAGTGCTGATGCAGCTGGGGCGTATCCCACAGGTTTCCCAGAAATGGTAGGCAGCTTAGTAAAGGGCCTCATCATGTTTCCCTGTGGCACTTAAGGGAATCTACCAGCTCTCTGAAAGAAAGAAATGCAATAAGGCCACTAGATATTGGCCCACAAATCAATTCAGTAAATGTGTGCTTTCCATGCAGCCTTTGTCTTTGGTCAAGGGAATACAGCTAAAAAATTCTTTATCTTTTGAGGAGGAAGGGATTTATCTCATGTATTACTGAAGCTTTAAATGACTGATATCTGAAGTACTTATTTCATTTGAAGCAATATATGATAAGGAATTGTATAATGCTCATAAGCAAGGAGGCATGAATGCTTGCTTGTTAATAATATAACTCTGATTGTAATGTTATCCAGAATTTAACCTTTTTATTAGATAATAAAGCTAATAAATCTCTTCTCCTCCCAAATCTGATGCAACATCTTTAGGAGGCAGTTGAAGAAAGATGTCGACAGTAATAAATGCTTTGTCCTAGTGACTGCTTCCGCTACTCAATACATCTGGTATAATCAGCAACTTGCACACTTTCAGTGATATTCAAACACAAATAGCTATGAAGAATTAACTTTAATTACTTTTAAACAGTAATGAACAAGCTGTCACGTTATGAAAGTAACAGAAAGTGTGCTGAGATGCAGTGTCCTGATGAAGGAACAGAAGTGAAGCTTTATGTTTATGCACAAATCCTAGGCTTAAACTCGGTGCCTACATAGCTGACTGGCATTGCTGAATGAATGATGGTGAACAGGTTAGTTCTAGGGGATCACTTACATTGCAAGAAGAGGAAGAGAATTCCATTTCAATACTGATTAAGTGGTGATTGTTGAGGATAATCCTGTGTTGTATTCCAGTTTATACAATGGTTCAGAATCAGGACAGCGCCTTTTCCTCCTCCTTTTCTTCTGTCCTTTCTCCTAGGGGAGAAACAAAAGAATTTCTTTTGTTCCTCAAGTCCATCCCTTTATTGCTTTCCATTAATACATTAGCTACTGTTAGTGAGCAATCTTCTGATGTGTATGGAATTCTTTTCTACTGAGTGTAATCTAAATCAGTTCTAAACACACATCCATAAACTATAGTCACTAAATTATTCACAAGGGTGCTAAATACAAACTTCTCTCAAACTCTTACTGTTCTCTTTAATGAAGTCCAAAATTTTGGCAGATTGCCATGATAAATATAAAAATTTCAAGGAAGTCTTCAACCATAATTGCTGCAGGAGCAAAGATGCTTTGGAGCATGTACAGAACATCTCTGTAGAATATTATAGAAGCAGCAAAGCCAGTGAACTGTGTTTGTTAGAAGTTTTGCTCAGGTTTTTCAAAGTAGCTGTAGCTGCTTTGCTCCAAACAGTATCTTAAAACTTCATATAAGGAAATAATCATCACTATGCATCTGCATATTTGTAGTTGGAAATGAACCTTGAGTAAACTGCATTTGAACTATTCAGTGAAGAGCTTAATTAAAAGTGATGTTGCTTTGTGACAAATGAATTCAAAAGACATAAATGTCAGTCTATAAACTAGTTTCTGTCTTATTTTTAAGGTGATATAGAATATGAAAGTAGTATATTACATTTTTATAGGTCCTCTAATGTTCAACATATGCTTTCTAGTTCATCTTTTCAGCATTTCATACACTTGGGGTGCTGTCAAAGTTGAGCGATGTTGTGGTGAGATTTTTTTTTTTTTTTTTTTTGGTAATATAGTAATCTTAGCAGCAAAGCTGGTAGGAACACATTTTTTTGCAGGATTTCTCTCCACCATAGCAAATTCAGTATGTAAAATTAATTATAACAGGTTAGTAAGCCCCCTCCTCCCCCTTTTTTTTATGAATGCATTATTGTGTATATTGCATTGTGAAATTGCATTTGTCCTGTTTTTTCTCTTGGATTTGTAGTTTTTTGAATATACATCCCATAATGAAATACGTTACAACACCAGGCAGCCAGAAGCCTGTGCAGCAGTTAATCCAGGAACTGACTATTTGATTATGTACTTGTGTGAAGCAAATGTTCACAGTATCCCTGAAAATCAGAAGTTTATTTTCAGAGACGTAAGTGTGACTATTTTGCTTTTGGTTAATTGATATGGGGGGGGAAGAAGGTAGGGAAAAAAAATATATATATACACACACACACACACACACACACACACATATACATATATGTACATGTAAATATATCTATATGTAGGAGGAAAAACTTCACACAACCTTAATTAGTTACATATGATGCAATTCATAATTACTTCTGTATTTGGAGTATTATTTCCATAGGCCTAAATCTCTGGAAGAAATTTAATTTCATGAATGTTCATTTTGACCTATTGACCAGTTTACATAGAACAACAGAGTAAAAGCACTGCACTGGTGAAGTCTCAAGACATCTAAGGAGTAGAAAGAAGGAAAACACTTCTTCCTAGCTTCAGAGGAACTGAGCAAGTTTATAGATTGGTTTGTCTTCTCCTGTTCCTCACCTGCTGCTGACTGTGGGATGCTCATTTTTTTTCCTGCAGCCCACCCCTGTCTTCTCCTGAGGACCTTGATGCTTTCATTCTCTTTCCTCAGCCCTGGCCTGGCTTTGCTCTGCATGCTGTGTCTTCTCTTACCCCAAAGTATTTATACCTTCTTATATCCCTGATAGCTTACCTTTATGCTTCACTGCTGCTCTTCTCCATTTTCTTGAAGCTTCCACTTATCCTCTGCAAATAATTGCTCTTGATCTCCTATGGGCACTAGAATTGCTATCTGAGCATTTCTGCAATGCAGTTGTGTAACTTGATGCCCTGTCAAAAATATCTTCCATCCTTTTCATTCCTCACCCCTGGACAGGACGCATTTTACTGGCTGTGGGGAGTCAACAAATCTGTACCTCTCTTCCTCAATTTCTGTCCCCAAAGAGGAGAAATAACATAGCATATGACCCTAGAAAACCTTGTGTTTAGTAGATTTTGATCTCAAGAGGAATTTGTGAATGCATGAGGGAAAGCAAATTGCATGAAAAGTTATGGCCATGGTGAAATTCTTGGGGCCATTTAACAAAGGGAAAAGGTCACATAATATATTTAAATGTTTGGTCTACCTAATGTATCTAAATTCTACATACTGCACTGTTGACAAGTTTATGCTGTCACAAAGGTAGTGAGTTCTAAGGAGTTTACTTTGGAAAATTGATGGCAAAGTAAATTAAAAACTTTAGTCAATTCACTGAATCTAGTCCAGACTAAGGCTCACAATGATACTACAGAAAAAAAGGAAGTATTTAAAATGATGGCTTGCAATGACATGTTTCATTTTTAATGCTGATTTTTTTAAAAAAATTTCCAATAAAATTCAACCTCTAAAGAAAAGCATTTTTTTTCTAGAATTATATGCAACATCTACAGTTATCTAACCTAATTTATCTAATCTCATTTATCTAATAAAATTCTACTTAAAAGATAGGCAAGGAACTAGGTAAGCTTAACTAATGCTTGTTTTCAGCTGTTTTCTCTGTTCATATGTGATGTGATGTAAAACAAGGAATTAAAGTGAGTAAAGCGAAAAAATATTTTATAAACTCATGTCAAGACACATAGGACTGTAAAGTGAAGTAAGTGCAAGTTTAAAAGCAGAGTCTTTGGTAAAGTTTCAGAGAGGCTTATGTTAAGCACTTAGATTCATTCCATAGCCTCAAGATAAGGTTATGTATGATACATGTTTATTACGAATGTTTTCAGTTACTTTTAAAATGCAAGCCTGATTAAAAAAATATTTTCATCTTTTTGTAGGATGGTACCCTACTTCATGTACAAACCCAGAAGTGTTTACAGGCGGAGTCAAACTCTTACAATGGTAATCCAGCACCACTATTACGACCATGTACTGATTCAAACTACCAAAAATGGTTCTTCAAAGAACGAATTTGATCCAGATACCATCATCCTCTAGTACATAGCCAAATATGAAAATATTGTCTTTCTAGTCAGCAGCTCTTCAGCCTTCTGTAAATTACATAGTTGATATATTTTTGTATGAAAAGAACTATAATTGGTTTACAAGCATTGAACTGTATTTCCTGGAGCATTAAAAGACACTAAGCACTCTTATTTCTGGCAGCTACATAACTGTTTCTAAAATGTTTTTGGTTCTTTTCAAAAGTGACAATATATTTTTTTAATCTACTGTGTGGCAGTCAAAGTATGGCAGTCAAAATAATTGCACTAATATTACCTGTCAATAACTTTAAAATGTTTATTTTTCTACTAAAACATTCTGCAATTGTGTTGTTTTGGAGAATAGTTAATAATTCTTTTTGTCTTCTAAATATGAAGAAAGTAAGTACAGGCCAGATTCTGCCCTGTGCAAGTGCCCAGAACCTCCAGTGAAGACAGTGTGGGTTTGCACATGAAGGCAGAATGTAGGTCCTCATACTTTTGCACAAATAACAATCTAGATACATGCTGATTGCACATGCTTCACAATACTGTACCTTAAATATTACAATGTTTTCAAATGTTCATGGCACCTGAGGAGTTTCTAATAGTGCTTGGGGCTGTTCTTGGAGTAAAATGGGGATTTTTCTCATCTCTTTCAAATAAGATGACAATTTTTAATGATGAGGCTCTGGGAAGAACTAATTAGATTTCACCTTGCAATTATTTCCCAGACTGCATAGTTTTTTTTAATCATTAAACTGATTTTTTTTCAATACGTACCAAACTTGTAAGATCAGACCTGGCAATAATTCTTCTAACAGTAGGGATTTATTTCAAAATTAGAGAAAATGAATCGAAACATGTCACTGTCTTGCAGTTAAACTGCAAATGCTTAAATGGATCATGTTTAATAAACGAATATATAAACAAAAATGGATTTACAATGAATTGACATGTTTTACAAGTATAAAAATAGTCTTCAAGCTTGTAACTTGCATTTTCTCTGGCAGTGCCTTTTCTGACTAAATTGCTTCTATCAGCATATACATTCCTGTTGAAAATATGGGATTTCATATGCACTAGTACAAAAGTTGTCTTTTTTAAGATATATGGGATCTACCTTTCCTGATGGGACAAGTAGTGTATATATAGATGTTTTGACCATCATAATTACAATGAGCTGGGCCTGTTCAGCCTGAAGGCTGAGGGGGGACCTGATCAGTGTATATAAATACCTCAAAGGAGGGAGTGAGGAGGAGTAGGCCGGCCTCTTTTCAGTGGTAGCCACTGATAGGACTAGAGGAAACAGCCACAAACAAACGGAAGCCCCACAAGTTCCACAGAAACTTAAGGAAAAAAATCTTAACAGTGAGAATGACAGAGCCCTGGAACAGGCTGCCAGAAGAGGTTGTGGAGTCTCCGTCTTTGGAGATCTTCAAAACCCACTTGGATGCTCTAGGTGACCCTGCCTGTGCAGGGGGGTTGGACTAGATGACCTCTGGAGGTCCCTTCCAATCTTAAGGATTCTGTGATTCTATGAATGTTCCTAAAAGTTTCAACTCATAAGGAAAGTTTCTTTATATATCAACTGGAAGCATGCTTACAAGTTAAAACATGGAAATTTAAACCTCTCTTTTATTTCCCCTGTAAGTCTTGGTATCTGCTTGGGTTCATTTTGTATTTCTTTCATTATTTGTCTTTCTTTTTGTTACCTATATACAAAATCCTTTATTTGAATCCACAGTCAAATATTATTTTGGCATGTCTATTTATGTGATCAGCGCTGAGGGGATGGATTCTTCCTGTAGGGGATGCATATGTAAGGTTCTTCCAAGATATTTCCAAAACCATGTAGGTCCAATGTTTTCTATAAGCACCTTCACAGTTCTATCTCTGGCTTCCAGATTAATGAAACTTACATTAAAAGCAATAAATATTTTGTGCTCCAAGTAGCAACTGTCTTTACAACTGTCTCTTTTTTTCTTATGGTTAATGGTTTTCTTTTAACTGTTTCTTTGATCTTTTAGGCTCTGATCCTTGCAGAACTTGCAGGAAAAATGACTTTATTTTATGCTCTTTATTGAACTCATTAGTGCTTTTGCTCAGCTTCTAGCAGAAACTGTGTTGAGTTTATGGAGCCACAAATCAAATGTCTGCATGAAGGAGTTGTTCTAGCAACATAGATTTTGGATTTTTCCTGCTTTGCCTTCATGACTTTTGATTAAATTACATGAATAATTTGATGAAAACTCAAGTATTAAAATTGCAGACAAAACTATCATTGACCTCTGAGAATGTTCTTAGGTTTGAAACTTGAAGATTTTATTCTTACGTGATTGGTATGCAGGTGAAACTTAGTAAGTAGATACCATTTTTTCATACATCTTCCTGCTCTGCACGTGTTTTGAGGAAAGTACTGGTTCTTTGTGCTTATAGTTGCTGACCATTTCTTTACATAGCCAACCTGCAGGCCTGGGATGAATATTTACTAGACACACACACACACACACACATATTCTATTGAAAAAGCAGCCACTGAATGTATTGACAGCAGCAGCTTTCTATTTCTATTACAAGCGTTAATGAATGTTTAAAGTTGATCTTATAGTCCATCAGTGTCTTGTTTTTCACCTCCATTTTGTCCTTCTTCTCAACTCACTAAGATTGCATTGAAGTCTGGCTTCCTCTTCAAAGGACAAAGAATTCAGTCAAGCATCTGCTTTGCCAGTGAACAATTTCAGCTCCTTTGTGGGACTTCAGCACTACCTGCTGAGGAACAGATGATGGAGTTGGGATTTCTCTTTAGTTGAGAAGGATTGGGGTGCTTCAGAAAGGAAAAATTGGAGGACACATTTGCAAATCAATACTTGGTCTGGTTTCTTAAGATTCTGTTTGAAAGTGATAGTTTCCACTGGGTTTTAAAGAAGGACTAATAAATGTCCCATTTGTTAGTATTCGTCTTTATTCAGAGACATATTCTTCTTTTCACCTCTAACTCTAATTGTGTGAGGAAGCCACAAAACCAGAACTTTTGCAACACAAACTTTTTGACAACCCTATGATAAAATAATGGGATATTGTCAGTCCAAGCAGAGAGTTTTCAACTGTCCTTCTGAAGTCCTTGTACTTTAAGGCTGCTCAAAGCAAGAAAAGGCATTTTTTTAATACACAGAGTGGAGATCAGGCAACCTAGCACATATTATCATGTGCAAGTTCTAATGCAGAAAAAAACTTTTCCAGCTAGATTTTAATTCCTTCTTCATCGTCTGATTGTGAATATAGCTGCTTTGATTACTCCTGTCCTTTCTTAGGCATTATACAAGATCAGCACAATCTCATGTTATGCAATGTTCCTCGTATCTCCCTATATATGGGACATATTTGCCACACTTAAGATGCAAAGAGTTAAGCCAAAAATAAATAAATAAATAAAAATTACATAACTAGCACAGTAATTTCACCATTTTCTGTGCCCAGTACTGAACACATACTGTGAGAAGAATGTGCAAGGACTGTGCAAGGAATCTTGAACCATTAAGTAAATCTACTTGAATATGTTATCCAAAAAGTGAAAATATGGTATCTGAAGTACTAATTAGGCTTGATGATCTTTTGGAATTCACATCTCTACCTTCATAACAGCAGATAAACAGGATTTGCAAAATATAACTGTATAAATCATGGTGAAAACATATGTGTGCATGTATATCAAAAGCATAACTAGGATTGCAAATGAAGTATTTTAAAGTGTCAGATTTCAAGCTGTTTATTGTGTCTAAAGTTAGCTTTAGCGTATCTGCATAATATCTTTTTGGATATTATTAAATAATAATATGCAATTTGGATATCTTTTTATAGATATCCATCATTTTAGTATGGTGGATCTGCAACATAGGCAAGAAGTTACTGGATTTGTCCTTCACCAAAAGCCAGAATATGACCTTTTTTTTATAAGAAACTACCAAAATCACTAAAACCTTTCTGTATGGAGTCTTGGCTGCACTGTTACAATGGAGGGCTGCTAGAGCTATCATAGGGCTACTATCATCATTGTTCTTGCATAGGTCAACATGATTTGATGATATTCTATCTTACCCTGCTATTCTATTTATGTTTATAGAGAGTGATGAGATTTGTTTGAATGAGAAATTCATGTTGATTGGTAACACAAGGACCGATGGAATTTGTTATGCATGAGAACATTAGCAGTTACAAAGTGATACTATTGGGTTAGTAATTCAAAATATTTTATTTTAAGTATTTAGGTTTGGAGCTTAGTTTGAAGTTGAATTTGGATCAGAGCAGGACTGTGTTCTAATCTGCTGATATAAAGTTGTTCACGGAGAATGTATGATTAGGATTTCAGTTGTGTATACATGCTTATGAGTAACTGTAGGCTTTTTGGCGGTGTTTGGGGAACTGTATAATTACTACAGAACAGTCAGCCTCACCATCCCTAGAGCCTTCTGTGACTGGGTAGATGCTCTGGGAGAGCAGAGAATGTTGTGCACCTTAATTTCAGAAAGACTTTTCAGTTTGCAACTCTGTACTTTTGATTACTCAGATATTGAATATCTTTGAGGTCTTTGTTGCAGCATGATTAAAAGTAGAGCTAGTCCTAATGACAAATGCCAGATCCAAACTCTTTCATCTTGGAGAAGTCAGATCTCTAACATGGCCTTTTCACATTGCCTCCCATAACATCCTCAGATGCAAGCTTAGGAAGCATGGGTTAGATGAGTGGATAGCATGGTGGATTGAGAACTAGCTGAATGGCAGAGCTCAAAGAATTGTGATCAGTGACACAGTCTAGTTGGAGGCCTGCAGCACTTGGTGTCCCAAAAGGTCCAATGCTTTTCAGTTTACTCATCAGTCACCTGGAAGTGAAAGGACAGAGTGCATCCTCTGCAAGTTTATTGATAATACAAAACTGGGAGGAGTGGCTACAGAGGGCTGTGCTGCTGTTATGAGAAACCTGGACAGGCTGAAGAGATTGATGAAGAGGAACCTTACGAAATCCAACAAAGGCAAGGGCAGAGTCCTAGGGAGGAATAAACCCATACACTAGTACAGGCTGACCTGCTGGAAAGCAGGTCTACAGAGAAGGACCTGGGAGTCCTAATGAACAAGTTATCCAGGACAAGTATGTCCTTGTTGCCAAGAAGGGCAATAGTATCCTGGGGTGTATTAGGAGATGGAGCCAGCAGGTAGAGGGAGGTGGTACTACTCCTCTACTCAGCTCTGGTGCGTCCGCATGTGTAGTACTGTGTGCAGTTCTAATCTCCCTGGTACAAGAAGGACATGGAACTAGTAGAGTCCACACAGGGCTATGAAGATGATTAAGGGACTGGAGCACTTTTTTTATGAAGAGAACCTGAGAGACCAAGGCCTGTTTAGCCTAGAGAAGAGAGAGCAGGGGGATTTTTTCAGTGTATTAAAGTATCTTCAGGGTGTGTGTCTAGAGGATGGAGGCAGACTCTTTTCAGTGGTGGCCAACAACAGGACAAAAGGCAACAGCCACAAACTGAAACACAGTTTTGCTTGAATTTGAGGAAAAGCTTGTTGACTCTGAGGGAGATAGAGCACTGGAAAAGGCCTAGAGAGCTTGTGGAGCCTCCTTCTCTGAAGATCTTCAAAACTCACCTGAATGCGACCCTGTGCCACATGCTATAGGTGTCCCTGCTTGAAGCGGGGAGTTGGACTAGATCTTCAAAGGTGCCTTCCAAATTAAATGATTCTGTGATTCTGTTATCTCATAATAAAGGCAAATCTTGATTGTGCTGACAAGTTTGCTGATATAAGTAAGAATAGTCTTTAGGAACAAGAGAAGAAAAGGCTAAGAGAGCTCCCCTCTGCAACAGCTGACTCCAGCAGGGGTGACGATTTCAATCAGAGCAGTCCAGCGTTCCTTCACATCGTCTTTGCAGGGGAAAACAATCAGGTATGTATATGTACTACTAAAAAACTGTGCCAAGATCAACAGTTTTCAATCTATTTTTCAATCCATTACTCACTGACATTTATATGAATAGACAAATCCAGTTGGAAACTAGTCAGCGCTGGCAGGAATAATGTAGTTCTAGATAAATACTTCTAGATACTTCTCAGTGGTTCCAAGATTTCCAGAGTTTCTTGACCTTATTCAAGGTTTTTACAGCTGAAGAGAAGATGATCAAGGACTAATCAAGCAGTACAGGTATTTAGATCTGAAAATCATGGATTGGAGGTTAAAGAAATCTTCCAAGGAAAATACAGGGGAAAAAAAGTTATGAATACAATTTAAGATAACAATAATAACTGAGCTAAATAATAAATAACAAGAAGTATATCTGATGTTATTACTGAAATATAGTTGAAGGCCTGATGAAGTTGCAATGTTGAAGTGAGTGGATAGCATAGGAGAAGAGACATTCAATTCTGGAGCCAAGCAAATAGAATGTATAATGCTGATGAACTAGTATTTTAACCAGCAAAGTAGAAACAGATACAAAGGATGTCTGGTATAGACCACCAAATAAGAGTCTAAAGCATAAAGCATAACAGTTTAGGGACACATGTGACTTCAGAAGATTTAATTCCAGAGGATGTGACTTACAGATGGGTGGTAAAGCATGCTGGATATTTCTAAGAAAAAATAATGATAATATTGATAATAGAGATAGTTGGTCAGGAGGTTCTATCTAATAATTAAAAATCTATCTTTGAGTTCTTTTAGGTTTCCTTTTATTAAAAAATATTTGTTACCCAGATATAGTTGATCAAGGCTTGTTCCAATCTGTTATGCATAAGCAGAAGATAGAACTATGAAAGCAGTAATTTCCGCATTCTGATAACAGTAAGTCAGCAAGATTTGCAAAAGATAACTGCATGTAAAAATCAAAACATATGTGTGTATGTAAATTGAAAGTATTGTTAGGATTGCAAATGACGTATTTGTGTCAAAATTGTCTAAAATTAGCTTCAGTGTTTCTGCATCACAATATCTTTAATTGCATGATAATAAATATTTCTTGCATTTTGCAAAAGAGATGGAAACTAACTTTTCCCTAGTATACTGAGGAGGTTGAATATTGAGGGAGGATTTTGAGAGGCTTATTTTGTTTAATCCTCATATAGCTCAATATATGGCTTATTTACTTAGAATCATAGAATCTTCAGGGTTGGAAGGGACCTCTAGAGATCATCTAGTCCAACCTTCCTGCTCAAGCAGGCAAACCTAGAGCAGCTGGCACAGGGTGGCATCCAGGTGGGTTTTGAAGACCTCCAGAGAAGGAGACTCCACAGCCTCCCTGGGCAGCCTGTTCCACTGCCCTGTCACCCTCACAGTAAAGAAGTTCCCCCTCATCTGCAGGTGGAACCTCCTGTGCTTCAGTTTGCACCCACTACCCCTTGTCCTAGGGGAGGAATAGAACGTTAAAAAAAAAAGGAGAGCAAGAAAGAGAACTAGGCTCAATACCTTCCTCCCTTCGTCTTCCTCAGTGTTCAGTGTGATTTTATGTGAAAGAGATTTGGAGACCCGAACTTGCTATCTATTGCAGATCTGGTGGAGAGTGATGAAACAGCATTTAGAATTTGAAATTCTGATTTAAAATAATATTACATAAAACCAATATGGCACTGGGAGCCCTGAGCCTGGGAGCAAGGCAGAAGGCCTTCACAAAAGTGGGGTATGTTTCACATATATGCAGGTGTGGAGGTAACTAGGAAAGAGCTGCATAGTGTGGGTGCAGGGATGGAAAGGCTGGTAACAGAACTGTGAAAGAACTCTAAATTTTGTTGCAACATCAATTGGCAGTTAATAGCTGCAGGTGTGGAAAATTGAACAGGGCCACACTCAGGCAAGCCACTGAAATTTCTGAGGGAGAGGAGAGCATATGAAATGCTCTGCTTTGCAGAATGCCCAGCCCAGAGCGTGTTGCCTATGTGGTGCAATCCTGGTGTGTTTCATGTCCTATGGGAGCAGGGGGGAGGGAAGGTGGTGATGGGGAGCTAGGGGAGCCGGGGACTGCGAGCTCGTCTGCAGAGGGCCGCACGTGTCAATATGTGTGCGGGGCGGGGGTGGGGGCTGGCACGCGTGGGGCTGGCACGCGTGTGCACGGCGGGTGGCTGCCCCTCGGCGGCGCGGGGAGGAGCGCGGAGCAGCGGGGCAGGAGCGGCGCGAACACCTCCCCGCACCTGAAGGCCGCGGTTCCTCCGCGGCACCGGAGGACGGTCACGGGCAGCCCCCGCTCCTGCGGAGAGCCCCGCAGGCAGCAGCGGCTCCCGGGAATGCAGCACCAGCCTCGCCGCCCCAGCTCGGCTTCGTCCTCTTCGGCGTTTTCTCTCTAAGCATCCTTTTCTTTTTCCTCTCCTGGAGGGAGAGAAGAGCGAGTTTATCACTGAGGGCTGCTCGGGCCCCCCTCCGTTCTCTGCGGAGAGAGGAGCGCATAGGCAGGTCCCGCTCCCTCGCTGTGCTGCCAGCGGGAGAGGAGAAAGAGAGTGGTGGGGAGCGCGCCTGGAGGAGTTATTTATTTATTTATTCCTGCTGGTGGTTGCAGCTGGCAGACCTGAGAAGGAGCGGGCGCCATTGCCAGAAGGATTATTGCCAGGGAAGGGGTGGGCGAAGCGAGAAGACCCCCGGGCTTGCGGGCAGCGACGATAAGCGGCTCTTCTCCCTCCACGCTGTCTCCTGCCGCTGGGGGATGCTCCCGGAGTGAGAGGGGCTCGGCTGCCTCCCGCTGCCTCCCGCCCGTTACCACCCCTGCTGCTCCTCCTCCCCCAGCAAGCGGCATGCATCCCTCTCGGCGGAGACCGGCTGCTGCTGCTACCTCCAGCCCTGCCATGCTGCTCCTGCTCCTGTGCCTGGGCTGGGCGCCGCCGGGCTGGGGCTGGCTGCGGGGCAGCGCCCGCGGGGCGGCCGGCCTGCCTCCCAACGCCACCACGCCGATCTCCATCATGGGCTTGATGCCGCTCAGCCCGTCCGAGGAGGATCAGAAGAGCAAGATCGGCCGGGGGGTGTTGCCTGCCGTGCAGCTGGCCATGGATCAGATCCGCAACGAGTCCCTGCTCAACCCCTATTTCCTGGACCTGCGGCTGTACGACACGGAGGTAGGGATGGCCGGGAGGGGCGCGCGGAGTCGGGCGCTGCGGCTGCAAGGGCGCAAGGGCACCGCGGACGCGTGCGGGGGGCTGCGTCCGAGCCCGCGGAGCCTGCGCGGCCCTGCGCACCAACAGGCGCCGGAGCGGCGGGCCCGGCGCGGCACGGAGGAGCTGCGCGCTCGGTTCTGCTCGCGGCGCAGAGCCGGAGCGGCCGCCCGAGCCCCCGGGCGCCCTGCGGGGCTCCTGGGCCCGCCAGGTGCCGCGTTGTTTCCCGGCTTAGCTGTGCTGCCCTTGGTGCGCGTGTGCATCAGTGCGGGGACGGCTTGGAGCGGCGCTCCCTCGCTACGCACAGCTGCGGCTGGGAGCTCTATCCCCAATTCTGCCTGTTAAGCAACAGCTTCTCGCCAATTGCTTTATTTTCCCTCCCTTTCAACGTGCGCCTGCTGCGTTCCGGATTGATGAAATGCAGCTGTGGAAGGCAAGCTGCAGTGGATGCAGCTTATGGCTTAAGGAGGTGGAGAAGGGCTTCACAGAGGCTTGGCGGGCTTCGCAGATGCTGGGCAGGCTTCTGCTCCGGGGGTCTGCCAGGCGAGAGGGGGCCGGATGCCGTCCCGGGGGCGCACGGGGCCGCCCCGCCGCCGGAGAGAGCGCGGCGGGGAGGCTCCGCGGAAAGAGTTAAATTTGCGGTCCCTCTCGCCGCTGTGTTCCCGCACCCGGCGAGGTGCCCTTGCTCCTCAGCCGCTCCCAAGGGGCCGCGGGGAGGCTAGGAAAAGCCTCCCCGCCCCCGCGCAGCTTCATCGGGAAAATCCTGCTTTTACCTGTTGGGGAGGAAGGTGGAGATTTTATTAAGTTGTTTGCCACCATCAGCCACCCCCCACCGCATTTCGTTTTGGTCACAACTTCAATAATGTTTGCAGAGGATTCATGCTGATTCAATACTAAGCCTTTCCTGAAGGTGGCAGTCGTTTCTTGGGTAATGCTAGTAGTAACTGCTGAGCATTTCCAAGACAACCTCCGGTAAAGCAAGTTGACTGCTGAAAATCTTGTCTGCAATTTAAGGAAGTCCCTGTCTTCTCCCCCTTCAGTTCTCAAAATCCAAAGGAGCAAACCGAGTGCAACAATACCAGGATGTGCTGCTGCATGATTAGTGGCTCTGCTTCCCCCAAAAAACATTATGTAGGCCCTTCATCCCAAAGTGGCTGCTTTTATTTACATAGATTTGTGATATATTTTATTCTGATATATTTGACTGGAAGCACATGGAGGGCAAAATTGCTGAGGATAACAATTAGGAGAAAGCAAGCTGCCATAGTGCTTTATTGCATGAACACAACTGATGTACTGAAATGGAATATGTGGAATATTAGCCTAGAGTTGTTTGTTTCCTTAAAAAATGAATCCCAGAGAATTCTGCAATCATAATGAAGAGAATTATGGGGGATTTTCTGAGTGGCAATAACTGTTTATAAGGTGAGGTATTTGCTAGAAAAAATACAATTCTCCTAATCCTGTTTTCATTACATTATTCTATTTAAATCCATCCTTCGTATGGAAGTGTTACAAAAATAACAAATGCTTCAGAGGTAAAGACACACAGACAAGATCTTTCTTTTTCATATAAAAACTTTACAATCCATGAAATATCATATTTATTGCATTAAAAATATTTTGAAACTGGGAATATAGATTTTGGACATGATCTTAAAATATTTAGACAGAAGTTCTATTTCTTCTAGAATAAATTCTTTGATTAAAAAAATTGAAGAAAGCATTTTCACTGCTTTGTACTCTAAGAACATAAAAAATAGAGATCATGTTCCCAATTTGCCTTGTAGCTTTGAATGCTTTTAAGCAATTAATAAATGGATGATTATGGAATGCTAAGTCAAGTGAATGTATATATTTGGAGTGCTTTGGAGTGCTTAATAGTGACAAGTAAATAACTTAGTGTTCATGAAGAATATTAGATTCACTGCACCAGAACGCAGTGGATTAATGTCTGGAATAGCCATTAAACACGTAATAGCAGTGCATTTTTTTCACTCTGGCATTATCTTATTTGTCCCAAGCACTTACATTAAGAAGAAAGCTAGATCACTCATCATGCCCAGTTGTTCCTCAGTCTATTTTTCAAGACTACCAATAGATAAATATGCCTGGAGACCTGGATTCTAATAATTACATAATCACAGACCGGGGAATAGTCTTCCCTTTCAGGACACTGTAGTTGCTTGTTACATCCTCAGCTCCTAAAGAGAGAATGTGGAACTTGGCCCTGGAATTTTTGAACAGCTTGAGAAATAATTGCTTTGTATTTATAAAGCTTAGGAAATGTATGTTAATGATATACCAATATTCTCCCTCACGTCTTTCAAAAAATCTAATTTTATTATTTTGTATTTGCGTTGTATGTTTACATAATATTTTACCTATAAGCTTATGAAAAAAAAAAAGAGGCGTTTTTCAGGCAAAGTTAAACTGAATATTGTTTATCTGATATTGCTAAATTTTCATTCTTCAGCACTTGGACTTGCTAACCTATGAGCATATGAGCAGTAACCCCAGTCTTTATCAAAACATTTAAAGTAATTCAATGCATAGGTTATTACTTTGCCTAGTCTCTCAGCCAGCTGGGATTTTTTGACCTGTGTTTTCAGTGCAAAATATAATCACAGGTTACACTGAATAAAGCTTATGTCTTAAATACTTCAGTATTGGACAGTTAAACACATCTAGAGCTTGATCATGATACAGTTTAATGAACTTTTGCTAACCAGTGGGCAAGTGTGTATTTACATGGGCATATCTTTATAGGCTCAGGCAATAAAATAAAGCTCAGGTGTAGGTACTTGTCAAGCTCCGGTTAAAGCTTGTGACTTTCATCCTATTTATTGTGCTGCAGGCAAAAGCTGTCCATGGAGAATTTGAAGGAATTGGCATAGTGGAAGTTGGGTAGCTGTCCTTCTGCATCTGGACATCTTTCCTTGAATAAGGAATGTTATTTTCTGCCTTGCAAGATCAGTGTTGCAAGTGTTGTCCAGATATGTTGAGTATAAACATGTAGAGTCACAAAGGCTGAGAATGCAAGTTATAATTCTGTCACTTTGTATTTGAAGATCAAAATGACTCCTGACAAGCTGAAAAAAGTCTTCCAGAAATAAGTATTAATTATATTATCACAACCATAGAGGAATATTCCTGGTATGGAGAACAAATTATTTTGGTTTCTCTAATAACTGCAAGTAATTTATGGTAATCTTTGGTACTCTTTTTTTTTTCTTTTAAATAATAATAATTCACTTTAATACAGTGAAATAACGTGTTGACATACACATGACACATGGAAACATACACAGGACTACTAATCTGACTTTAATTAGAAAGTGCCCTGCCTAATTTGTCTCACAACAAGGTACAGTCTAGGGATGTTATAAATAGACTTACTTTTTTACTAAATTTTTTCTGTACTCTCAGCAAAACCCTCTGTTGAAATTTAAGGAAGTTGTATGGGCTATTTACCAACTTGTGTAACCCTATCAGCTCTTCTAAATTATAAAACTATCTTCAGCATCCAATAAAAATGCCTTTTGTGGAAAGTACAATTAAGAATGGAATTGATGAAATTAACTCATGTAATGTCATGTTCTTCCAATCTGAGTTAGGAATTAAATTTGCTAGAAGAACAGTAAACATATTTTAGTAAGGAGAAAGATAGGATTGATGTCAGTGGTGCATAGCCACTATAGGCATAGCCAGGAAGGTGGAGAATGGTTCCTCTAGTTGCACTTGTTATTCCGCAGAGGAGGAGAAACAGCTGGAATTTGTTGCATTCTGACAAATTGAACTAGGATAGAGCAAGTTGAATGTGGCAGTGCAAAAAAACAAATGCATAGAATCATAGAATTGTTATGACCTTTAAGATCATTAAGTCCAACTGTAAACCCTTTAACACCATGCCTGCTAAACCATGTCCCGAAGTGCCTCATCTACACATTTCTTGATTGCTGCTAGGGATGGTGACTCTACCATTTCCAATGTGGTGTTTTGGTTAGACTCTTTGTCTTTGGAGTCATGGATTCAATACTGTTCAATAGCAACAGGATCTGTGGCCTGAAAATATGTTTAAAACACTATGTCAAAGTCAAGTTGGCGCTCTGGGGCTGAGTCCTGATGTACTTGCATTTGTACATGGGTAACCCTTAAATTGAGCATTGAGTTCCCGCGACAACATTTAGCTCCCCTATAATCAGATTACCAGAGCATGTTTCATCTTGAATCTGCAGCCAGTGTAAAAAGTTTCTTACTAGCTAGAAAAAGGAGAGATGAAGAACCCTGCATATTGGATGAGCAGCATCAGTTCTTCAAGCCAGAATGTCACAGCCCAGATTTATACATGCTTCCAAATGCAACAGCAGCAGTGCTGTGAGTTTGATAGACTAGGGATTTAAGATATAGCATAAATTTAGCTTTGATTTCCCATATCCTTTGCATTCCTAAAGTAGTGCTCAAATTGTAGAACTGAGCATTTATTTCTAAGCGTAGCAGTCGTCTGAATAAAAGGGAAATGTCTAGGATTAAAAGAAAGTCCAATTTTCAAGAGACTAAATTAATAGCCCTTTTTCCTGTATAATAATACAAATGTTATTTTGTCTGACATATATTAAAGTGATTAGGTAATTTCATATTTTTAGATTTTTTTATATTACTGTTTATACTTTTTGATATATGCGAAGAGCGTAGACATCAGGTTGAAAATGCATTTGTCACAAGCATGAATCAATGGCTCCTCTGGTGTCAACAAGAACATATCTTTTTAGATAGTATTTTTTTTGACTTTCATTTAATGCGGCTCTACTTGAGACAAACTGTTTTTGCTTGAGAGTTTTGTAAACTTTTAGAAAATCATCTAAAAGTTAAGTGTTTATGTTAATTGCTATGCTAGCTTTTCCACTGATGCTAAGATGTGGGTGGGGAGATGAGAGAAATCATATATTCACTGCACCCACTTCTCTGGGTACAGATCCTAGACCTGCAGAATGTATATTCCTTAAATATCTCTGCAAAGAGAGATGGAGCCAATATATCACCTTCTGGCATATGTCTTGTAATTTTTGTAGAACTTATTCCATACATGCTGTAAAACATACCGTTAAGAAATCTTTTCATTGAAATGCCAAACACTATCAACAAGGGAAAGTTATTTTTTGAATAAATCCAGGAAGGAATTTCCATCTCTATTGAAGGAGAGAGAAGGAAAAGGGAAACAGCTACCAGAGATACAGTTAATGACTGCATTCATACAAAAAGCTGCTGATATGGTATTTATTTTATTAAATACATGTACTTATTTGAGATCATAGGATCATTATGGTTGGAAAAGACCTTCAAGATCATCAAGTCCAACCGTAAACTCGTAAACTCTTCAATACCCTGCCTGTTATACCAGGCATGGCCTGTTATACCAACTCTTCAATACCATGCAATACCATGCCTGTTACTCTTTCCATGTAGTGTTTTTTGTTTGTTTGTTTGGTTGGTTTTTTTTGAATCTAACCTTAAGCTCTCCAACACAACTTCAGGCCATTTCCACTTGTCTTTGCTGCTTCTAAGAGCTATGCTGCAGCCCCTTCACCAACTTTGTTGCCCTTCTTTGGATATGCTCCAGTGTCTCCATGTCTTTCTTGGATGGCAGTATAAATTACATCTCATGTCAAGGCTACAAAACACCGTTTACATTAACAGTCTGTGAGTATGATGATGCAGGCATACCTCAAGCTTGGCTGTTTGCTTTCAATTTCATTGTGTTATAATAGTTTTTGTGGCATGTTGCGGCATGTTGCGGCATAACAACCAAGGTGTTTGAGGAATCTGGGAACCAAATTTCTTCTGAAGAACTCAAGTGGAGACCATTTCAAAAATCCATTGTTATCCTAGGAAAGCAGATGCTTTTTCTTAGGGAAAGTTGAACGATTGCAGCCAAATCTCTGACTCAGAGAATCATGATGGAAGGAAGTGAACAAGAATCTTTGAAGCAGTTGGACCTGGCAGCCCCATATACTTCCAGAGCTTAATATCAAGCTGAGAGTACTATACAAATATTTTTATAAATTCAAAAAATGTAATATAAGTTAAATTAAAAAATAAATAAAACAAAAATTACTAGAAATCCTAGAATAGAATTCATACTGAAGCCTGAAAGCTTGAAGAGTCGAGCAGTTGCCTGATTTGTGGGTCTTTCTGAACTAGAAAAGAAATTTGCAGTACTTTTCTGGTTCCCCTCTAGCCATTATGAACCACTAGCCTAACTCTTGAAGCAAACTGGTTCAGCCTCAGCATTGCATTAATTTAAATACAAAAACTAGTGTCCTTAAGAATAACTGTAATGTGTTTTCAGTCATACTATGTTTCCCTTCCTATACTACCTATGCTTTTGAGATGATGGAGTCTTCTTTGCTAGACAGAAATTTTTCTGTTGGTAAAATTTTGCTGTGGAGAAGATTGGCTGAATTTGGAAGCCTCTTTATCCTGGCTGAATATAAGTAGGGTATGCAGACTGACAAAGCATTTTTTTTTTTCTTGTGATAGAATAAATGTCATATCCAAGTCAGTGTTTGGTGTCATATATGTATCTCATGAGGTTATCATTTTAGTAAGCTTTTAGTCTTGATATTTTTCCCTAGTATTTTTCAAATAGGTCTTCTGAAATGTGAAAATGAAAGCTAACTAATTAAGGGTAAATTCGTACCTTCTTACTGAAAGCAAAAGTCACAGAGCTCTTAAAAATACTAGGGCGAGTCCACCTGGGTTCTCCAAACTGTTGTTACTGAGCCTCATGGGAGATGAACGCCCAGATAATGGACTGATTGCCTCATCATGAGTTTGAGGGATAGGATTAGAAAACTTAGGTTTCCTACTGTGGTACTTCTTGTAAATAATTAACACATCTAAGATCATAGAATCATCATAATTAATCAGTTCTTATAATACCGGCCATATATTTCTCTTTGAGATGACCATCTATTTTAATATGTTCTTTAAAAAGCTCTCAAATCTTGTCTTCAAGATCCCAAGCGACAGTGAACGTTCTACTTCTCTAGAAAGCTCTTCTGTAATTAGTTTAAAATCACTTTAAAAGTCCTTTATTATTTTCAGCTTAAACATCGATCCTGTAAAAGTGCTCCATGATGAGTAGTGCTCAATGATCTCCCCAGAATTTCCTTCTATTTAGTTAATGCCGAACTGGCAATCACCAAAACATTCTTTTAACAGTATGGACTGTGCAAGTTGACCAAAACTTTCCAGCTTTTTTGGGGTATCCAAGGTAACCAACCTCATATGAAGTGCTCTCTTGGTTTAGGTCCTGCTGGAATCTTAAATTTTCTTCCCTCTTCAGATAGTCACGGACCTCAAGTGAAAACTTGTTAATTTGTTTTTTGGCAAGCCGAATCTACTGCATTCATGTGCTTATTCACTGAACAGCTACGTGTGCAGACCATTTTTGTGATTCTTGTCTAAACTTTATTTTCATCTTTACTTACACCTATGTTTCCTGCAAGGCAGTTTTGCCACAATTGCAAATTGAAGAAACATATTCTAGTCACCTGCTTATCTAAGTATTTATTATTATTATTATTATGAAAGACCCACTATGACATATCTTTAAAAGATGTTTGCTAACTTTTTGTTTCCTTATAGTAGTAATTTATTTTAACTTTGTTACCATTTAGGTAAGGTAAGTTTCAGTTTCTCATTTAGATTCACTGATTTACAGAAATAGGGAAAGATCTATACACACAGTAGGTGTCCTGGTAACCATTTTGCATCCAAAACCTTCAGGGAAAATTAGTAAGAGGCCCCTTTTGAGATGTTAATTAACTTCCTTTCCAGTGTTTACTGCTTCTGCTTTCAGAGGGAATTGATTGTTTTTCTGGACAGAACACATAATAGACATCTTTATTTGTAGTTTTTACTCCATATAAAGAGAACTTTTTTGACAGGTTAACGCTCAGCTTGGTATATCATGTAAGATGCAAGCATGTTCAAGCATTGTGATTTTCTGAAATTCAGTCCTGTATATGGTAACACACCATATAAAAATGCCTTAATATATACATACATTATAAAAATATTAAATTCTGCATTTCTGTAAAGTTGGTCTTATAGTTTTCAAAGACTGAAAAAGCACTTTGAATTTGATCTCATTTCCTCCCCTCCTTGTCCTTCCCTTGAATTTGTAGAGCTCTAAAAATCAGTAATTTGCAGGAGGTTAATGGATGCTGAGACATATTTTTTTTCTTCTTCTTTCTCCCTTTCTAAAAATTATATGCAGAAATGATTTTCATACTGTTGGTAAGAATCTGATCCAGAGAGATAAGCTATTGGTAGGAAGTCTTTGTGCAATGTAGTAAAAGAAATTAAACTGCAACATCTCTGCGAGACAATGAAATGAAAGATTTGCACTGCATATCTTTAAACCTAGACAAGTTTCAATCTGCTAATCATTTCTTGCTGTAAGTAGTACTAATAGTATCACCTCACTTAAAAAACAAACAAACAAACAAAAAAAAACAAATTCAGGTTAGATGCAAGAAATGAAGAATTGTCTTCCTAAAGCAGTGAGTGGTTTGCAGTTTCTGTCAACATCAATGGGAATTGCTGGATGATCAGCACTTTATAAAGCCAGCCCACCTATGAAAAAGCAATATGTTTTATGAGCAGGAGACCTAGATGTGCCACTTCTAATTAAGAACAAAAGCATTCATAGATACTTTAAACTTTCAAATAGCCTGGCTAAATAAAATACTGATTTCTCTCAGCCTTTTGAGATACAGATCTGTTCAAGGTCTGTGTCAACGTTATGAGAATTAAATATCCGCTAGCATAAGAATATCACATTTCAGATACCTCATCTGAGAAATTTGTAAGGTGTAGGAAATTCTCTAAATCAGATGTAGTTATTTTTGTGATTAACAAATACCCTCTACGTTTTTATTTCCATAGGCAATAGTGTGTTTGACCTTGGCAAAAATCACAGTCTGTGTGATGTAAATAAAAAGAATGATAGTGCGGGAGTACTATGTCTCTAGGGCCTTGCTGCTTAAGCCAGGTCTATACGGCTGGCACAATTATGTCAGCACTGGTGTCAAGAGGTGTTATCTCAATGTCAGTAGAAGCCCCTAGTGCAGTTACGGAAGTAAAGAGCAACAACAGCAGCATTCTCAGTATTAGCAGGTTTTTTGTTTGTTTGTTTTGTTTTATTGTAGTGACTAGAGAAGTCCTAGTCTTCTGTCAGACTCAGGTAACTTCCCAAACCATCATGGTTTGCTGAAGGATAGAAATAGGTTTTTTTTTTCCACTGAATTCAGAAGTTTATTACCATCAGATTTTTTTTAATTCTATATTTCTATAGAACCCATAATAGATTAAGCCATCTATGAACCTCTGCCTAGTTAAACTGAGCTTCTTTATTCTCTTGACCATTATACTTTACTGCTTTTATTTTTGTGAATCTTCTACAGCTAATATTTTTTTTTCTTAAAGTACTGTCACTAGAATATGACATATTGCTTCAAGAATAATATTGTTGATGCTGTATATGCTGGTAATGTTGTCTCTTCACTTTAAACCTGCTGTTCAGACGAGGGGAAATGAAATGTGATCTTTGTGTTACAATGCTTGGGAAGAGAGAAGGAAAGGAAAGAGATGAGATTTTCAGGCTACTTATGAAGAATGAATCACTATATTTTGTGTCAAAAACTATTTTTAATTTGCCTTTTTTACATCATTTTACATTTACATTTTTTACATCATGCTTTTTTTTACTAGCTGTTAGCAGATCTGCTCAGCCTTTGCATGATGGGAGATGTACATAGTTCAGTCATTTGGGTAATGCTGTAGGAAGCAAATAGTTTAGCTGAACAGCTGGCTACTTAAAAGCTTAGACAGACAATGTTAGAGCAGACAATAGTATTTCAGTATTGGATTCATTCTTGGCATAGCTGGAAGTTCGGTCTACCAGGACGGGAATTACAATCCAAGATACATTATAATGGATTTCAGTGCATTACCAGGGTTTCTTGGGGTAAGTCAATACTTCATAATTACTCTTTGCAAGTAAGAAGCAAGATCAAAGACACATGGAAGAAGAGGGGTGAATGACAATCTACTTTGAAAAGTAACATTTGAGATTGGGATGCAAAAATTCTATAAACGCTAATGAGTGTTGCTTGAGAGGGAAGCAGCTCTTGTGTGGAAGGCATGAAGAGACCTATATCTTAAATATATAGCCAACACAGTTGCCACAGTATAATCTTTTACATTAACTAATAACTCTTAAAAGTTATTTACAGATCAGTAGGGGACCATACTGATTGGGGGATTGAGAACTCTATTTAAAATACTTTAAATATAGAGGATAAAGTGATAGAGAGGACAATACAAAAATATCACTTTTTGACTTTCCAATAATCCATAGGCCATAGACTTAGCAATTTTTAAGTTCTTGGAGACTGCTCATCTACAAGGACTTTATTCTCTCTCTGAAAATTGCTGAGTTTGTGCAGCTGTAACAAAGGAATGCAGCAGTGAGTCATCTGGTCACCAGTTGTATCCTCAGGGTTAAAGCTAGCTTTATGGCAAAATTTCTAGTGATCATTGCAAGCTGAAGAATAAGTAGCTTGTTTTGGTAAAACCTCTTAGAATAGTGCGAAGCTAGAGCTTAACATGAAAAGGCCTTCATGTTCTAGCACTGAAATCAAAACTCAGTTTTAGAATTATTACCTATATAATAATGTGGAAATTGTATTTCAAATTAGGAAGTACATTTAAAGTAACAATTTATTAGACTAGCATTTCAAGATTGTTATGTTTCAGCAATTAATTCTGAGGGCATAGAATAAATTCATCTGAGAAACTCAAACTTTAGTTGCATGAAGAAGACTTATTAAGTATTAAACCTTAGATGTTATTGAATACCTAAATATTACAGTTGTATGATCAATCACATTTATTGGAAATATGCATGTTAATTTATCAAAATGATAATTCATTTTACATGTTTTAATAAATGTATTGTTGCATTAATATTAGCAATAGAATTACTTCTATATGTGAAACAGATTAGTTAGCTAAATATTTCTGTAAGGAAACAATTCTAAGCAAGCAAATAATATGAAACTTTACTAGTACATTAACTTACTTGTACCTTTCCCAGTTTTTAGTTCAATGCAGCATTTAACCCAGAAGCTAACACTCTGGAGAAGACCCAAAAGTAGCACAAGCAGAAAAAAACAGTAGTCTAAATTCAGGTGCATTGTGTATCTATAGGATGGGTGATGATTTCTACAATGTAATTAAAATTTATGTCCATCTATATGGTGCTGAAAAGGAGCTCCAGAGGCTCTGATCCACCATTTCTCTCATGAGAGATTTAAGCCATTGTCCTGATGGCTGAGGGGAAAGGGATGAAATGAGGGGTAGTGGCAGATCTGTTATTTTTTCAATGTGTAGGAGGACATTCAAACCACATTTTTGTTACCTAGATGGAAGGCAAAGCTGTAACTGTTGGAGTCCCTTGTTTCCTGGTTAATGAAAAGATTGAGACATAGAAAGAGAGTAGTTCAGAGCACCATGGCCGATCAAGTTTGGCAGTACAAATGCCTGCCTCTCCCCTCCTTACCCTTAGTGTAGTTAATACTAAAATAATACTGGTAAGGAAGGCTGGTCCAAAGACTATTCACCAGCAAAATCCTGTTTAAGCCTCTAAGAAAGGAATTAAAGAGGATTTAAACAGTATCTTGGCCTATATTGGCCCTCTGTTTAGGAAAGAATTTCACTCCGGTTTTAAAAATGTTTAACAAATATATTTTCAATAATTGCATTGTACAATCATAAGAATAAGGAATAGAAAATACCTATTAAGACATTGTATTAAATTGCTGTTATGCAGGACCGTGCAGGACTGGAGTGTTCCTACTGCTTTATGTTTTGCCCAGCTAATTTTCTGAATTCTGGTCATGAATTTTGACCCTGCTGCATTTGTTGTGGGCCCAGTTTATACAGGCAGAAAAGGAGGTTCTACTTTCCCCAAACTAGGACTCTATACAGCCATACAACATTGTGGCTATAGGCAGTAATGATGGAGAGCAAGGAACATGTCACAAGTATTTCTATTTCTCCTTATATTTGTGCCTGAGACTGGATTGAGCAGTATAATGATTAGCTGGGCTCTGTTCTTCCTTATTCAGTTCAGGACAGGTGACCTGGCAGAAAAATCACTGTGGACAGTTAGTAATAACTGGAACATATCTCTTCTTTGAGGCTAATTCGTGGGCTCAGGAAAGGCATTTGTTGCTTTCTATTCCTTTTTGTTTTGCTGTCTATTTATTTTGATCTCCTTCTGTCAAAAATATATAGATTGCAGATATAAAATAGTATATTTATAATTAGACTCGATAAAGATTTTTTTTCTTTTCTATGTTTTTAGTTGCACATCCCTTTCAAAATAATTTATTGACCTGAAAATGCTTTACAACACTATGTTTTGAAAATTAAACAAAAAAGCCCAATCTTGTGTAGCCAACTAATTTTTAGTTTCAAAATGTCAGCTATTCTTAAAATCAGTTGCCAATTTCTGAACATACTGTTAGAATTTTGATTTATATCAGATTTGGTTTGCCCTGCATTTGTTTTTCTGTGAGATTACTGAGTCATGAAAACCTTTGGGGCTTTGGGGTTCTATTCCGGCTTGGCACAGGGATTTTCTTTTGAAATCTCAGAATTCCCACAGGACAGCAAAACAATTTGCTATTCAGCTGCATTTGTAATGACATGGAGTACTCTGAAAAAGAGTTTTGTTTTGTTTTTTCCTTGGACAAATAAGCATCTCCTGAAGAGACTATATTCTCTTCCTCTCCCTGTGTGTGGGCTTGGCTCTCCTATTTCCCTCCCTGCCTATGGCAGCATCCTAGTGGGTATGGGAGTCATTCCATGCTTGGAAGGGATGGAGAGAGGTGGCTGCTTGAATGGAGGGAAGGAAAGATGGAGATAGTTACTTGCACAAAGGTGCTGCCTTGCTGCTGAGAAGGGTACATTGTATGAGAAGGGTACGGGGTACATGAGCATCCTCTTCAGGGATGGTCCCTGCATGCAGAGCAAGGCAGGCCACTGTGACACATAGGGAGCAAAGATGAAGATGTTGTTTTGGTGTGGTGGTCATTAGGTATTCTCAGCCTGGTGACTTCTGATCATTCAGCAAATAAGATTTTCTGCGATGTTTCTGCATTTCTGCATGTGCTTTGCATCCCATAGGCTGCAACATTACTTGGAGAACTGCAAATAGTATCACAGAATTACTTAGCCAAGGTAATATCTGAAAATGCAATCAAAATGTAATGTGATGGCACATGAGAGGAGCAGACCTGAATTTTGTATATACCTATTGATTTTAACAGAAGCATCGAGTCACTGAGAAAAGTAGAATGAAGTACAGGATATAATTGTGAGCTTATACAGCTTTTAGACTAGAAGTATATAAGATATTATCAGTATACAGGCCAGCATTATCTCTTTGGTTTATAAGTAGCTCAATGAAAATGTGATTCAAGATAAAACAAACAAAAGCAGTCCTCTTACCCAAAGGTGTTCAGAAAACTGAAAATCAGAGTTTAGCATACTATCATTTGATCAAACCCTCTTTATCTATTTTTAAAGGAAAAATATCCTATTTTTTATTGATTTGTCAACTATGGATGAGTATTTCTGCTGCAAAAATGTTTTAAGTGACACATGTTTAAAATTAGACTTGGCACATTATTCTTGTGAAGTATTGATTCACAGCAGTGCTGTGAGTAGGATTACTGTCCAGATTGGAAAAGCCAGTCATAGGGAGGTCTTTATCCTTTAATAGCAATTAGCTCCTTTCTTAGTGGGACACAGCTGCCTGAGGCAAAAGAAAGCTGCAAAATATCAGACACCCAGAGAAGCTAACACCTGGTATTTAGGTATGAGGCTCACAGCAGAAGGAAAGAAAAACAGAGAAAATCATTAAGAAAGATGACTTTCTGGAACCGGAAGCCAGATATTCTGGTACTGTTTGTGTTGCTGATTATCAGGTATTCTGAAGAACGGAATCGCACCCGCCTACCTCTTCTTGGGCTTTCACCTGCCAGCTGCCTAATTGATCAGAGAAACCTAACAGCAGGCGTGTTACCCGCTATTCACTTAGCCTTACAACATTTATATAGGCATTCATGGATTTTGAAGAACTACGAACTGCAGGTATCGTTCCACGACACTCAGGTAAAAGGATTCAGTTATATAGTTGTATAATGTTTAAGTCTCACCTGTGGTCACACTTTAAGTGTGCTTACATGTGCTTGCAACTGCCGCTCAACAAAAATATAGTAAATATCAACTAAATCTGCAACTGCCGTTGCATGGTAATGCTTGGACTGTTAGGTGGATGATCGATTGACTTGCTGTTCAACCTTACTTTACTGCTGTTAGAAGCAGGAATAAAGAGTTTGTGAATAAAGAGGAATGCCAAACACTTATGTCTCTTCAGATATTTTGGAGATACCCACTAAGTGATTCCCAACTGAATGACTTGCTGAGTTGTTTTGTTTTTCCATACAATCTTCAGTGTCTGTTTCTTTCTGGTTTCCCTTATAAGCTCTATAAGTTACCTTCTCTTTCTGCTGCTGTGTCAGTAGATCTGTGTTATTTTACTGGAGCAGGGCATGTTAAGTGTTGCATTCTGATTAGGTGAAAAATTAAGAACCGATAAAAAAGAATTCTGAGGAATAGGATATAGAGAGCAGTGAGATGATATCTATAGTTGTAATACTTTCAAATATGAGAAGAGCTGTGTTTTCTGCCTCTTCTTCTAGAACTGGAGAATCTCCATATCTTCTGTGTGAACATTAATGAAAATTTAATGTTAATGTCTTCTCTTTTAAGGTGTACAAAGCATTTGAGACACATATCAGTATGATCTGAGAGTGTAAACCTCTACATCAGCTAAATGACAGCTAAATGATTTGAACTTCTGACTCATACGTGTTCTATACAAATATGCATACACATTCCACAGACAATGTTAGGCTGCTTAATACTTTGAAATTATGAAGTGGCACATCAAACACATTTGATATATCATAGTCCTTTTAAACATATATATATATGTCCTGTTTCAACTAAGTTATTAAAATCAGGCATTATTGCACCAAATACAGTTGCATTGCACTCTTTTAATGGAAAAAAAGTATTTTTATTTCTTTTGAATCTATACAAAATTTTCGAAAGGTGAGGTTTTAGTGTGATTGTAACTATGCATTTGGTTTCTAGCACTTGTCTGTAATTTAAGTGCTTTAAGCATGACTCACATGATGCCATGTGCTATAAGGTTACTTGAAGATAGCTTCTATGCCTAAAAATGTAATACGGATGTATATATGCATTAAGAATTTTTTTATTTTTTAATTGCATTTAATACCACTGACTCTTATTAAATAATTTATAATTCCTCACTCGAAATCTAAGTATGGATGTGCAGTCTTGAAAAATATATGTTGTAGTTTCTAGTGTAAAAAAAAAAAAGAAGATATGGAGTAACGTTTCCGTTTAAATAACAAGAAATTTAATAATTGTAGAACTTCACCTATGTTGCACTGACCTGTGCAATTTGAATTTAAATAGTATAGTAATCTGTAATTCTATGAATCAATCCCCAGGAAAAAGCACACCATAACAACTATTAGTAGACTAACAGACTGTTGAGTATTTCTTATTTCTCATCCTGATTCTTAGACCTGTGTATGACCTCAAGTTTTAAATATTGATTGGAGAAAAGCTGCAGAGGTCCTTTGGCTTAATTTTCTCGTGCCACTGCTGAGAACAATTGATTGTGTTTATTAAGAAATAAGAGCTCAGATCTGCCATAAATGGCACATCTGTACACAAACTTTCAATTAACTTTTTTTAATGAAAATACTTCTGTAGCTGAAGCTGGGCTGAACTTCCATAATGCAGAGTCCTGATTCCTTGAGCTGTTGTGTTAGAAGGTAGAATCTCTTCTGCAGATTTAGGATCCAGCATTGGAGCACTTTTTGTTAATTGTGGTAGGCATTCCATTGAGATTTTTAATAGGTGGTGGGAGGGCGGAGGTATATTTGAGCTGTCTGCATATCACTTTATTTCTGTCTTTGACAATTGGAGTGTCTTTTACTGAATCTGCAGGATTAACAGCTTGTTAGATTCTTACATGCTTACACAAATCTAAAAATCCTTTTGCTGATAGGTAGTGAATAATATTTTGGTCCTTCCAGGTTCTTATTCTGTTCTTATTTAGTTTTCCTGTGAGTTAGCTGCCAGTACAAGGACTGTGCTTTGATTAGCAACGTTGAAAGAAGACATTCATATGCTGTAACTGGGACATGGCTTAAGCATACAAATAGGCTTAACTCAGATTGTGCCCAGATTGTTCGCTGACATTTGACTGAGTGTATCATAAAGTGTGTTTTCTCTAACAGAGATAATAAAACATATTCCAGTCTGAATTAAATGTTTTCTTTGTTAATAAACTGTTTTATTTGGAATGGAATGACATAATAGCATGATAAATGTGTGTGAGGTTATTTAAGGCATACCTTAGTCAAAACAAAAAACACAGTAATGTACTAGTGACATAAAGTGACATTGGTAAGTATTTCCACAGCAATAAAGTTTAGTGTTTTCTTATCCTACTTAAGTAAGGAAGAATTTCTTTTTCAAGCTTAAGATACGGTAAACTGAATCATTACGCTAAGCTTATTGAAGTGCACATGTACAGTACTTTCTGCTTAAAAGCAAGTAAAGAATAGATGCATTGGCAATGCTATACATACAATACAAAACATGCAGATTTTAATTATTAAATAGAATATTATTCTATGATAGAGTATATATTCTATTATATATTATATCTATATATTATAGAAGGAAAGAAAACACAATTTGATTTTTTATATTTATAACTTATTGCATAAAATCTATCATTATTTCTAACTCTTGTATAAGGAAAAAAATCA
>JAUBOD010000169.1:868637-907359 GCA_032353885.1 Nothura maculosa
AATTTGATTTTTTATATTTATAACTTATTGCATAAAATCTATCATTATTTCTAACTCTTGTATAAGGAAAAAAATCATGACAGAACTGTTCCTTCAGTCAGAGTGAAGTTTCTTTCAAAATCACATGGACTGTGAAATCACATTACTTTCACCAAGCCTTAATTTCAGAAGCCAAAAAGAAAAATAACTCAGCTTGGCATCATTTCTGAAATTACAAGTACTTTATTTCCATTGCAAAATGAATTTCATTTGAGATAACTTACAGTTTAAACTGTATTATGCATCATAATTCAAAATTAGAACATCAGAAGTCAGAATTAAAACACCTGATTTTATGAAGGCTAAATATTTAAATCTCCATAAAATTATTGTTGTGTGTTTTTGGTTTTTTTTCCTTCAGTTTTCTTACAGTTTTCTTTCACAGAGAAATTCAGCATTTGAGAATTTCTCTTCCCAATAACATGACAGCCTCTTTCAAAATTCTTGACAAAATGGCATGTCCCTATTCTGTATAACTTCATTCATGTCAGCTCATGAATGTTTAATTTGTGTGCTAGTCTTCACATATATATATATATGTATGTATGTATGTGTGTGTCTGTGTTCAAAAAAAAAAAGAGGCTGTTTTAGAATTCTGAAATAAAAACGGAGATCTGGCAGAGTAATAATATTTTGGAAAGATTATATTCATTGAGTGCAAGGTTTTTATGCTACTGTTTGCTATTCTTTGTGAATGAATACAACCCTCTGGTGTATACCACTGCTCTTAGAGCAATTTACATGGTTCTAATTTGTGACTTGTGCAAAATTGTCACCTTCTATTAAGAATACTACCAGTTATGTCTTAATTACACTGTCATTTTCAGACACATATTGCAGTTTTTCTAGCATACATTGTAAAGCAATGATAAAACAATTCTAGGGCCTCATTTGCTCTTGAAGGCAAGGTGCTTTCAAAAATACATCCGAGTAATTTGCAGTTAGGAATAAGGGCCTTAATCTCATGAACTACTCTGAGAAGGAAGAAGGAAGAATGCTAGACAACATTTTAATATAGCCATATGGAGCCAATGTCTGGTTTCTCTTGCATGTTATTTCTGGTTATTCTTGGATTTCATTTTTCAATTGTAATGAATTGAAAAATTATAATGTGTTATATTTGAGCCCATACATAGCTTACTCTGCATAGCTTACTCTGCTTACGTTTATGTTACCCTTTATTTTTAATGGCTGTCACAAAGAGATGAAATACTTCTATTTTCTTGCTCTAAGGCAGAATTTCCAGGAGTTACACCATTCATTGAATTAATTTTCTGGGAGAGAATGGAAGAGTATCACTGTATTCCTTTTCTTACTTGACTTCTATATTACCTTCATGCTGTAGAGCATTTTACTAGCAATTGACTCTGAGGTGCTTGAGAGTTTGTTTTTTTGTTGTTTTTTTTTAAAAAAGCTACATATCTGATATAGGAAAAGAACCCTATTTGTTCTTGAATTATATAAAGAAGTGTCTCTTGAAACTTTTACAAATCCTTGATTTGTTGGTGCATAAAGAACACTTATTTTCCTCCTTCACTCCTACTCCTACTGACATGTTGTATACTCTGACACTAAACTTAACTGAATAGAATGTATATTTAAATTGCAATATATTGTAGAAGTTTGTGAATCCAAAATCTAAATGATTGCTTTCTTCCTGTGCATTTCTTGTCTCTTGTGAAGGTCTTTTATGTTTTATAGCCATTTCTTTTAATCACTAGCACCATTTATAATAATAATAAATAGATTTTGTTCTTGTTTTATTTTGCATGGTCTAATTACATATTAATTTACCTGGATAGCACAGGTAGAACCTGTTGCCTGAGGTTCTGGTTTCTTTAGTATCCACAATGATTCACAGCATTTCCTAGCTATAGCTTAGTGATAGTCAATCCTTTTTTTGTATCATCCAATGAATAAAATAAAGTGAGTCATCATCTAGCCATTTCTGCCCTGGACTAGTTCCTTTAATTTATTAAAGTGGATACATAAAATTGCTGCTTCCATGATTAAGATACATCTATATGATCATTAGTACAGGTCCATCTTTTCCATCTTTTGCCTGAGATTGCTCATACAGGGCTTCTTTTGGACAAAAGACAATATAGGAGAGACTCTGGATCCTCTAAACAAAACTGCCGGTCTTGGAGGCTTTCCATAGCACTTCAAAAAATGCTTAGTAGGAGAGAGTTTTGAAGTGAGGGAAGCAACAAAGAAGGTAGAGTGGTGAATGATCAGACAGGAAGCTACTCTTAATGCTTTCATTTAAAAATAGACTTGCCGGCTCTTGTGTGGTTGCAGAGTAAAACTTGAAAAGGTAATTGGAATGCATTCAGAAATCAGAAGGCAAATAAATTAGCAATAAAATTTAATCATGATTAGATTCAGTTTCATGGTATTTTGGAGTATGACTCATGATTTTTGAATATCTAGGCTTGATGATACTAGAAAAATATGAAAGAGATTCATTATGTATGTCAGTCAAGTAAGAAGCAAAGTACTTGTCAGCCTTTTTGGGATAGAACTTAGCTTCCTGCCCTTTTTTTTTATTATTATTATTTATTTTTTCCCTGTACAGATTAGACCTTCCCTCTACTGTGTCATTCAGCTTTGAAGAAATATGCCATGTAAATGATTTCAAATGTATATTGCTTATCTATATGAAGCTTTGTGTTTGTGTTTTACAATGTTGTGTTTCTTAAGAGGCTTTTGTATTCACCTTGGACAGTAGCAGTGTGCACTTCATCCAGATCTGATTGCACTACAGCAGAAGTACGAGTTGATATAGTATGCATGAAGGAATAACTAATTCATAGAAAATGAAAGTGAGGCTAATGAGATTTTTCCTAAAATCTAAGCAATAATGGTGTCCTTCAGAGTTTAGTCAGCACTAAAAATAAAAATGTAACATTTTCTTACTATCTCATATTTGCACAGCAGTTAAGGACAAATCTCTAGATTTTTGTTGTTTCACCTCAGTTGGGGTATGGATTAGAATTTAAAATGATCTTAATGAATTGGAGAAATAGTCTGAAAGAAAAATGGATACACTTTAATAAGGACAAATGCAGCATTCTAGCCCAGTGCTTTGTCAAAGATGCTAAATCCTTCCCATAATGATCTTCAAGCCTTTAATATGTATGATTTAATTTAGTAATTTTCCCTAATTTTGTGTAAATGCTTAAATATTTCTTTGCTTCTGGGTAAATAAACAAGCTTGTGTAGGACTTCTCCAAGATTGCAAATTTTAGTTCATTAGTGTTTTTCCTGTGCTGGTTTAATTGTGTGTGTGTGTGTGTGTGCGTGTGTGTGTGTCTATTTATCTTTCTGTTTGTCTGTCTTTTTCTCTCTCTCTCCATATATGTGTGTGTATATTTATGTAAAGACTTAGAAAAATACAGAGATTATAATCCTGATATTTTTGCTAATTTAAATCTAAAATAATTCTTAAGTTTCACAGCAACTTTTTGTTACAACTCTTAAAAGGATTAGCTAGGAGTTCCTACATGAGCAATTCTGCTTAGCTGTTTGGAGTTGATTAGCTATTCACAGGTCATCACAATTGGATTTTGTGTTTGAGGTTCTCCTTAGATCCTTAGATCCTTAGAAATTTTGACAATATATGTAAATTACATTTAGTCTAGACCTACCATTAAAACTATCACTTTTTATTTTTATTAGTTTTTATTCTTCCTTTTCTATTTTTGCCATTTTGCCACAAAAGCTTTTCATTGTCCTCCAGGGATCTCTGAAGAGAACAGAAGTTTGCACCTCACACTTCCATCACACATACCCATTCTTTTAAAAAGGTGATAAATTTTACCTCTTCACTTGCAATTTACAAAAGCGTAAATAATACAAATTTATTTTGTTGCCAGATTAGTTTCTCAAAAACACACACACAGTATCTTTCTTATTGATAAGAATTGGCTGCTCAAGAAATAATGTAAACTTCATGGCCGATATTCACTCAATAGTATGATCATGTAGTCACATTACTTGGTATGTACAACAGAGAGATGTTTTTATTTATTACATCTCTTAGAACATAGCACATGGTGAGGCATTATAAGAACATGCTGTACATTTTTTATTTATCATATATATTCTCAGTTTTCAAACAGAAGGTAGTGATTTCTTCTGATATCAGTACTTTACAAAAAACCCTGTTTTCTAATGAAACTAGATAGGCTAACTAGGGGTTGTAACCTTGTTATACAACTATTTGATATATATTTTTTTCAGCTACATTTATTAAAAATAAGAATGATGCTGCCTTCAAAGTAATTTAAATTTAGAGTAATAATGCTTATTTCACACTTTTAACAAAAACATGAGTACAGAAGATATAGGAATAACCATGCTTTCCATAGATTGCCATGTTATCAAACAATGACTGTGATAGACTACAACATATCAGTTACCCAGACAATCCCTACAATTTTTTTTTTAAAAAAAGTCAAGATCTCTTATCTTAATCAAAATATTACATGTATTATATTTAGCCTCCATCTGACAGGAACAAAGACTGTAACATGCTTATAGTCAGGAAGCAATCTTCCAGAATAGTTTCTACTATTTTTCCTTGCTTATCTCTTTCATAATTCCATAGAATTTTTTGCTTCTGCTTTTTCTCACTTTTTCAGCGTTCCCAAACTCATTCACTGAAGCTTTGCATTTCTTCCTGTCTTACCAAGCATATATTTACATATTAACAGCTAGCAAATTCTACCAGATGTCACTGAAATTGTTTCTTAGTCTCAGTAGTGGATATATTATCTCACCTTCAGATATGCAAAATGTGTGTTATTACTGTGATGTTCTGTCCTGCTTCTGCAGTATTCCTCACACTCAGTATGCTTTGTGGGGGAACTGCCAAAGGAAACAAAATGCCAGGGGTATAAATTTACTTTCTGCATTTCACAGAACAAACAGTTCCCTGTTCCTTCTTGTTATTCATTCTTGTAAAACAGCTATGAAGAAGATTAAAAAGCAGATCTTTCAACTTCTGAAACTTGAAATATCTAAATTACTGTTCATTATTGTGCCGAGAACAGTGAAACACTAGCTTTTGAGATTATCAATAAATACAAATTAGGGAATTACTCTATTACTTGTTCCTGATTCTATACTTTTCCAGATAATGATCATATTTTGTGTATCCCCTTCTGTTCCTTTCAGTTCTTGAGGGAATTCCTTGCATTCTTACTTGGTGACTTGACATCTTTGCTTTTCACTGTATCTGCTTATTTGCTGTTTTCTAGTTCTTGCTTTCCTTACCTCCTCTTCATTCACACACACTACATTTCAATAAACCGTCTTAATTACCTAAATAATTATTTAGTGTTTTTAGATTTTTTTAAAAAAATAATGTGTATAGAAATAATATCAGAAAGTTATCTTACTATGTATACAGCCTCACTGTCCTGAATAAAGCCTTCTGATGAGTTACCTCAAATAATTATCACTGGAAACATTGGTTGCTCCACTGTTCATAAATGAAATACAAATTTATATAATTTGTTTTCTTTCTCTTGAAAATATTTTAAAGTTATACTTTTGAGCATACTTTGTTTTACTGTATTTTATTTTTGCTAAGTGGCTTTCACACATAGATCACCTGCTTGTTCCTCCAGCTAGACCTGGTTTCAGACATAGATGGATAATATGAAGTACAGTTGTAAAAATTAGAGGATACCATTGAAATTTAAAAGGGAAAATAATCTATTTTGCTCTAAAGATCGATATCACCTAGTAGAAACTATTATAACAATACATTTTCTTTCTTAGGACTTAAGAGTATTTCTATTCAAATCCTCACAGTATAAAGGGCATATGTGGAGATAGCACATCCTATTTGTAATATTTTTTCAGTTCAATCCTGCTACCTTTCCATAGATCTAAAATTAACATCTGGCATGAGAATGCTAGAGGAAGTGACTGATGTCTCAGTCAAAGGACACTGCTAATTTTTAGCAGCAGGAGGTTGATTCTGAATGATCCTGCGTTAGAGTACCAAGGACTTAAAATTACCAGTTGGACATTAACAAATAAATAAAAAATCTGTCACCATGAAATCATCTTCAGCCAATTGTGTTAGCTTTTAGAAGGGGGAAAAAAGAAATTTACCATGGCTTATATTTTGTTTGCTGAAAGGAAGAAAGTTAAGAGGGAGGATGTGTGCACAATGAGATTGTAAAGTGGAGTTAGCCCACAGAATGAATCCTGAAGACACTCTGCATGTTTTATGCAGCAGCAGTTTTGCAAACAAATAAAAGTGGCATTACACTTTCGTGTTAAGTATTTATTAACCATGGACTTTCTTCAAGAACCTGAAGTGGCAGCATCATTGTTTAGAAAACTGGGGGTTTTTTTGTTTATTTTTTTTTTCTGGTGAGGTATATGTAGCATAGCCTTTGTACTGGTCTGCTTTTTTCTTTCTTTTTTTTTTTTCTTTCAAGGATATTCCTGTATTCATTGTGATATCAGAAAAGACATAAAATATACGTACAACCTTACTCTTCCTGGCACAATTGGAAGGTAGTCCTAGACTAAATATAGCCCTAGACTGTGATTTTTTTTTTAAATTCCAATTTCTGTGTGTTTAATAGTACATTACTAGGAAAAGGCTATGATATCTAATGTCTATAGTAGAGAACTATAAGGTTGTACACTGGGAATGGAGGAAGGGGAAAACAAGTGAATCTGCCTGATGTTGTCTGGTATCCATTTTTACCCAGCTAGGCCAAAACATTCCCTTACAATCCAAAATCTGATCTCCATGGTCTATTGATGAGAGAGATCCATCAAGCAGGTTTTCTCTTTTTTTCTTTTTTTTCTTTTTTTTTCTTTTTTTTTCTTTTTTTTCTCCTTTCTTTTTTTCTTTTATCTTTTATCTTTTTCTTTTTCTTTTTTTCTTTTTTCTCTTTTTCCTCTTTTTTTTTCCCCCTCTCCCTTTTCTTTTTAATTGGGAAATAGGTTAGATATTTCTGATCTAAATCTATTCTCTAAATCTATATGTGGTTTCTGATATGCTTAAAATAGATGTTTTCCATGTAGTACATTAGCACAGACTGGGCAATAGAGTTTGTCATTTACACTGATACATATGTTAATTCCTTGTCATCCACTAAACATGCCTTGATGGGATTGGAACCAGGAGCATAAACATCAGTACAACATCCAATTCAACAAAACCCTTTTCAACCTCCTGCAAATTTTGTTCCAGACACTTTTCCCCTTCCTTCTGTCATGGAATGAGTGGTGACGGGGGTGAGTGACAAAACGCACTTCACTCGTATGAAAGAAATAATAATAGGATTTATTAATATGGACAATGATTTCACGAGTTTTTATGGCAAGGTCGCTTATTATTTACTGCATGGAGGCTCAAGATAATACACAGTTATCTTGGGATACCCTCCCATTGAGTTACGAGGTTCCGATTGGACCTCCTTGCTTTCCAGGCTCTTTCCGAGAGGAGTCTGGGTGCAGCTGGATCCAATCCTAGTCCCAGACCTGGTCAGTGGCTTATGACTAATGGTTCTTGTGCACCGTTACAAAGTAAAGTTAAAGAAAGAGAGCGTGCTATATTTACTTACCACAAATCTGTTGTGGAAAGGGGATCTCTTAACCTCGAGGAGTAACCTTCAGAGGCGTCCCTGCTCAAGGGGAGATCCTGCTGTGCAGCCCGCTGCCATGCCAGGAGAGCTCAAGGGGCTCTCGGGCTGTCCACATATTTATAGGATAGGATGATTGACTTATAGTCATTCTTTCATTTCAGAGGCCCATTGGCTAGTATATTAGCCTTACCTCCCCTTTCAGATGCAGCCTTCAGGACTGTTATATTGAGTCTAAGTGGGAGAAGAAATCAGAATGGTGGCGCCTACCAGGATTAGATAAATTGCTGCTGGTTAGCAACTGAACAGGGTTGCATGTAAGGTACAGGTCAGGTTGAACTGGGAAAGGAGCGTATCTATCACCTTCCCCAACCCCAAGATCCTGATGGGAGATGCTAAGACCACAGGACTAGACTAGACTTCTGTGAAGCAAGAGTAGGTCAAAAGGAGATGTAGGAGAGGCATCAGGTACAAACAATTGTCTTACAATAAATCCCTTTTATAACTGACATTTCTATCTGCCATGTTAATCATAAATGTATAGTTGCCATAACCAACTCAGAAAGAAGCAGCCTGAACTTGCATTTCCTTACTTTGACTGGAGGCCAAGTGCAGTAGTAATTGTGACAGTCTGGAGATGTACCTGACCCACCAGCATTGAAATGCATGGATGACCACACTGCTACTAGAGCTGATGGAGAACATGGCACAGCTGCAGTTCCACCTCACAGATCCTTTAATTGTCATTGTGGTACTGTACTCTGCAGGATTCTTTCACATCTGTTGAGTACTATATTTTTCTGCTTGCTTGCTTTCTCTAACATAAGCTTTCAGTTCCATGGGTAGTAGGATGGTAGAACATCTTTTTCATCCTCTGGAAAAAAAAATCTGGGAGGTATCATATTATTGTTTTTTCCTTATTTAATCAGATGCAATGAGATTAATTCAGTGAAGCATAAATTATTAGTATATTAGATCCACTGTCTTAAAAGCATTAATACATTAAACTTAATAATGTCCCTCTTGTGAAGAAGCTAGGCATTATAGCCTTAATTTTACAGATGAGAAGACTCAGGCATGGAGAATTTAAATGCCTTACCTAAGGTCAAATGATAGGTTTCTGCTAGAACTAAGAAAAAATTAGGAACTAACAAAATCTGTGTATCAGTAAAATCTACAAGCATTAAAAATCATGTTGATTTTCATAAATGTAAAAACAAATAATTTAAGTAACTTCGTAATCAACAATATTCTTTTCGTTTAAGAGTGCATTGGGATGAATATTTTGACCACAGTATTGTCACTTTTTCCTTTTCTGTCCACAATGCCAGGACCACCCAAATGTCTGGGGAAAATCATTGATTAGTACAATTGAAAACTTTTTGACAAGAAAGATGTTGGTCAATGGATCTCCAGAGGGGGAAGTGAATACTGAAGCAAATCAAACTATTCTCCCACATGACAGTATGTCATATCTTATGTATGTTCTACTAGACTATGGTCTTTGATACAGAATAAAACAATAGTAATTGAAAATAATAGTAGAAGAGATGGCTTCAGATCTTCACTATCTTTAGGGAACTTTTTTAGAGTATTTTTAGAGTATATTTAGAGTATTTTGCTACTTCTGTGTGTATCTGCAAGCTAATACAAAAAGATGGCTCAGGGATGGTTATAATTCTGTTTTTGGCCAGAAAGTTTCCTTTTGTATGCTGTTGTAATGTTGTATTTTGAAGGAGATACTGTCTGCAAAATTTGAGGACAGATATTAGAGAGCAAGACTGTAAACTTATTGAAGGGGAAGGGAAAACTTCTAATTTGTGGTGAGGAAAGCGGAATAGAAAGAATGGGGATCGTAATTTGGTTACCAGAAAGGAAAGACTGTCTAGCCTAAAAATTCTGGAAAGCAGGAGGCAAGTCCAGTGATATTAGCAATATCCAAACAAAGTGCATACTGCTGCATCTGCTTTTCATCATCATGTTACCTCTACTTCCCCCTCTCCACAAAAAAACTTCAAGCCTACTCCTGCCTTTGGAGTTGTGAAGTTTCTCCTTTGCAGTTTTT
This sequence comes from Nothura maculosa, assembly GCA_032353885.1. NCBI lineage: Eukaryota > Metazoa > Chordata > Aves > Tinamiformes > Tinamidae > Nothura > Nothura maculosa. The sequence goes on from JAUBOD010000169.1 coordinate 878,361, forward strand.
TCCACCTTCCTTCAGGTGTCTCTTGGAGACTGGTGCTGGATCTTTCAGGATCAGAAATACAAACGTACTGAGTCAAAATTACATTAATTACATCAGTAGCTAGTTTCTTGCACCTGCCAGCAACAGAAATTTTTCTACTTCAGGAATCCCCAGGATGTCTGTTTTAAATAGTTTTGATTTTTATCTGGGAATATTTTCTAAGTGGTTCAATGCGATTTTTAAAGTAAAGTGTTTTCAGTCAAGCTCCTGGCCAAAGGAAAACTTCTCCCTCATTGCTCCCTGCTGTTCTGGGTGCAATTTCAGTGCAAGTAAGGTGTATCACAGCCAGAAGCTGCCATTTCCAGAGGCTGCTCTTCAGGAGTTTCAATGATTACTGTCTGGATTAAAATGATCAAAGTCCAGACACAAAGAAAATGAAGAACTCAGGCTGGTTTTCAGTGTCTTTCTCATCCTGCTTATTTGCTTTAACAAAGACTTAATTTTCATGAATGTATAAGAAAGATGTGTTAATTTATTAAGTATAATAAAAGTTCTTTCTTAGATAAAACGTTTTGATAGGGATAGGAGAATGGTTTTGGCAGATATTGTAGGATTATGAAACCTTACAGATTCATTTTGTCCTATGCTCTTTTCTCAAGGTATGAATTATTCTACAACAGTCATCACTGATTTTTTAAGTAGGTTAAATTGAAACTTTGATAATAATTTCATTATTTGTTAGAAGATTCAGGCATAATAGTGAATTTACATAGTCTGTTACAAAGCCCATGCAGTCTTTTACTACCAAGACAGACAATTTAAATACAAAGTTTAGTTGTTTGCTCCTGCAATGGGAAATGCAAAACTATATGTAATATTGGACAATTAACAAAATGTTTTCACAAAATGAAACATCAATCATTTTAAATGCATAGGAAATGTTAAGATTCAAAATATTCTCCTCCTCCTGTGGAAATACTGATCATCATGGATAGGAAATTGTATAAGAAGACTCTTGCACAGAAGAATTTATTCCACATAGACATATTTTACTTTTTCACTGAGAAGTTCTTTGAAAATTAGTATTTTAATGGATGCTGAAACCAGTTTGCCTACTCTATATTTTTGTAAGATTATCAAATACAATCTTAATTTGCCATAGGCATTTTATGTTTATTAAAAATGAGGTTTTCCAATTTTCCCCCAACTGAAGGGTTTATATATGCAAAGCAGACTGAGTTAGAGAACCAAGACTGTATGTAATGACTCCTCAGTTGGAACATTACTGATTTGTTACCTCTATAGCAAAACCTTTATAATCAAGGATTTACAACCTTCTTGGTTAATTCATTTTCAGATAAAATGCTTCACCTCTGTGTGTGCATGTGTATATATCTGCATATACTCATATATATATATGTATACAAATTACAAACTTCCCATATGCTTAGCAATATTGTTTCCGCCCCAAAAGCCACATTTACTGGCCATAGAATCTATTATGTTTATATTTTATTTTCATTTGTTCTCTGCCTATTTATGTCTTTTGTGCAGATATAACATATGTTATGTTTGACCATTTCGCTGTGGTCAGCTTTACAAATTTAATTTAATACAGACAGGCTTTTTTGATGTATACTACATACTTACGCATGCACAGGAGGAATTAGTGCCTGTGAGTACTCTCACTGCTGATTCAACATACATCACTAATGAGTGGCAATGCACTGGTTGTATGAAATTGGTAGTATAAATATTGGTAGTATAAATTTTAAGTTGAACTTTAAGCTCATGCATCATATACAGCAAAAAAAACTTTTTAAACTTTTGACCGAGTATCTCCTGCAGATTAGAAATGGTTGGTTAACACCTACCTACTGCGGGAAAATCCATTCTTCTGTCTGTGAAGAGTTTGCCAAGAGTGCATACAGCCAGGCTGGCCTCTTACATGAGTAGGCAAATGTAAACAAGAGATTTTTGCGAGCCTGCCCTACATGCATCACAGATAACAGGTTCAAATACAAGACCTTAATATTTTTGTCTTTTCCAAAGCAATTTCATGTATCAGGCGCATATGTCTGAGGAGTATTTGGAGTACTGTCTTTTTTTTTCTCTGTACATCTTAAGTTGAGTAACAGCAAAACTGAGCAGAAACTAATGGGAAACACTAAAAAGTGTGAGAAGCATAAAAGCTATTTGAAGAATGAAATTGAAGAATTGGTTTTAATACCTTTTTCCTCTGAAATGCTTTATTTGCTTTAAAGGATTAATCTTAATAGCTTTAAAAATAAAAGCCTAAAACTGGCAGGAATTGTTGGCTTAGGATCTAAAACAGAGAATTAGTCCCATCCACCACTAATAAGTGGATTTTTTTTTTCAAGCACTGGTTAGTCATGAGCATTACTGACTACATATTATTTTATACCAAGTCATTTTAGGCAAATTTCTCTCTCTGGCTTTGAAAAACAAATCAGAAGTCATGTTAAGAATATACAAATATCATTGTTTAGTAAAGTGGCTTGTTGATCTTGAAGACAACATGCCATAGAAAAGTTATTTAGCATAGCATAGATGTTCCTCTGTATAAGTCTCATCTAATTTACCATATTGTTGCTTCCTATTTCATGATATTAAAAATAGAATAACTTGCAACCAAATAAAACTGGAGTAATGGAAGTGTGAATCAGCTCCTGTGCTTTAATATAGGAGTGGAAAATGGGAGATTTAAATTGAAAGTTAAAATTTAATATTTAATATTTTTGTTTCATGGATTTGGGGAACTGACCAGTAACACTCGTGCTGTAAGATTTCCTTCCTAGTCCCTTGTTAAAATAGATGACGTGTAAGAGAAAACTAGCTAAGTTTGAGAATTTTTTTTGCTTATTTCACAATCTCAGGTTTTGTTTAAAACTTTCAATTTTCATCACTGTAATGAAATGAATTTCTCCTTCCTATGTAATGTTCTCTGCAGGCACTTTTTTAACCTTTATGTTCTTTGGCTGTAACATCAACATGGACAACATACTATGATGAGTTTTTCTGTCAATTGCTGACAGCCCATGTTTGTTTCTAAGCCATGCAGGAGGGTACAGAGCTGTTTGAGTCACAAATGGACTTGCTTAAGCAGATTCACAAGTAGCCAGCCTTTTCTTTTGCCCCTTTCATTTTAATGTTGATCTAGGATTCTTAAATAAGGGATTGCCTGTATCCTCTGTCTTTATATAGTTAAAAATTCTGAAAAATAAATTACTGGGAAGCAGAACTGCGTGGCTCTGGCCATCTGCTACTTTTTGGTAGAGGAGTGATTCTGGCCTTGGATTATCATACTAGAAAGGTCAGCTAGTTGTACAAACAGGTGTATTGGTAGATTCACCTTTAATTGTCTTCTTCTGAAACAAAGCTCACTTACAGTATGTAATGATTTGTTCCATTATCTCTAAGATGGAGGTGGAATTTACTGTATTCTACAATCACCCAGGAGATTAATTAGGGGGAAAAAGAAATTTACAGTGCTAGAAAATATGGTATTAAATAGTCTGTACTCCAGCATATGTATTATCAAAGATGGTATTTGATTTTGCACTTCCAAAGTGGTGTATGCAATAAAATAATGCACTTGTGTTGCTGTTTTTGCTAAAAGATAAATGCATATATTCACAGAGAAAAGCTGATCGTTGTGTATCATAGTTAAAATTCTAATACATTATAGAAAGTGTTATACATACTAATTACTAATACTATACATTACATTATAGATTTATTTTGTAAAAGAAATGTTTAAATTTATTAATTTCTACTAGAATGTATTGAAGGGTGATGTTGCATTTGAAGAAAATCAAGCTTGTCGTTGCAAAAAATTAAGTAAAGAAATGCAATATCTGAAGAATGAATACATCAAAATGTACAGAAAAGGGTCTATTAACAAAGAACATGCAATTGTGTAAGTATCTGAAAATGTAGCCCTGATGTTTTTTTCTTGTTTGTCCCTTGGCAGTTTCCAGCTGAACTGCTATGCATCAGACTCTGTTATTTTGCCTGGCAGCTGCAGTGCAACATGGTTTTAGAACTTTATGTGAAACACAGCGATCACTTTGCTGCCAAATTAATGGGGGGAAAAAAGCCCCCAAAACTTGAACTGACATATTTTATGTATCCATGGTAATGATGCTCAGTAACATAGGAAGCCTCCATTCTGTCCTCATTACTGATAGTAATAGCCTATCAAATTCTAACACTTAGGATCACCTCTACCTCTCACTCAGCATCGTATTTTACCATAGCTCCTCTTACAACTGTCAGCTCTCTCAAGACTGCTTTTCCAAATTCCAGATGAGATGATGTTAGAAAAGAAAAAGTAAAACAATAACAAAAGCAAGCATATAAAAAATCTTATAGAAAAATTAGGTGAATTTTGTTTCTTTCAGATCACTTGAGATTGTATTCTCCCTCCCTCCACCCCAAGTATTATCATCTGTATTATCCACATACATTTGGATCCTTGGATAAACCAGACCCATGAGTAGTTGGTAAAGAGTCCAAGCAAACTGGGAAAAGAGGAAGCAGTTTTACAATAAGCAAAGGGAGATGACAGATATTACCCAAAGAGAATTCTGAAATATGCTTGCTGAAACCTTTAATACCTCTGAAATGAAGGGTTTTGTTGTGCACTTCTGCTTGGTGTTGTTTCAGGGGATAGGGGATAGCATATGAGTTGTTTCTGCACAGTGTACGTGCTTTTGTTACCTCAATAGCCTATAGATGGCAATGCCGCTGTATCACTGGAATGGAATACCATTCTTGTCTCCCACACATACACCTTTAAAAAGAAGAATGAAAAATAACATCGTTAAAAAGAAGAATGAAAATTAAAGCAATTGAGGGTAGAAAACACAAATTAGAATTGCTTTTAAATGTGTGAGTAGACCTACTTATGTAAATCTCTGAATCAGTCTTCATAGAAAGTACTACCATTGAAAGCTATAAATATGTTTAATTCTTTTTAAGATATATTTTAATTCTTTTTGAATGAGGATCAATGTGAGGAGGTGTATAACTCCAGTTTCAGTTCAGAACAATTTAGTTTCATTTTAATTTTAAACAGTTATCAAAGTTAGATTGTGTGCACATTTAAAAGCATTATTTTAGAGCTGGTCAAAAAGTAGGGTACATTCATATTTCAAGTGTAATTACTAGTAAACCTCTCTATCTTCTTTCCTGAATGTAAACATCGTCTTTCCTTTCTCTCTCATTTATGTCCAATTTCAAACAAAAGCTTAATCAATGACAAAGCAGTTAAATTGAAAATACATTCAAAGCAAAAATATGTCAGGAGATATTTTCACTGTTAGTCTATTTGTAATGTACATTACTTTTACATAGAACTAAGATTTCTGATAGGATAGCATGGATATTTCCCACTTCATCAGAATCTTTGAAATGTTGTTTTGATATCTGGATGAGCATTCTGAAGGTCATCTATCCTAACTTCCTGCTTTTGGTACCTTTGGAACACTACTTCAGGTTAGCCATGACTTTGTTTAGTACAGCTGTCAAAATCTCTAGGATGTAGCCTCCAACAGCCTCCGTGCGCCTCTGCTAAAGTGCTGCTCTGCCCTCCAAATGGAAAAGCTTTCTCCATAAATGTCCACATGAGTCGCCCAAACTATTGCTTGTGCCTCTGTTATATCATCTGCCACTACATGAAGTATGCAAGTGTATTATCTTTGTACCTAATTTTCAAATAGGCAAGGCAGCCACTAGATTGCCACTCAGCTTCCTCTTCTCCAGATTAAACAAGTCCAGCTTCTGAAACCCCTCACTGCTGGTTGTGTGCTCTACATCCCTAGAGTTAACATGCAGATTACTGATGTCTGCTGGACCCACTCCTGCGTTTGGACATGCCTCTTGAATGAGGAGATCCAAAAGCTGAGAGTATTCCATATACAGTGCCAAAATAAGAACATAATATCTTCCCCCTTATTAGTCTTATTATATCTAATTACAGTATAGTCTAAATGCATCATGTCATAGTGTCTAAGAAATGGTTAAGTAAGGTATTTTCTAAAATAAGCTATTTTGACAAGTTCCACAAAAAAAAGTACATGCTTTCACAAACTCTTGCCAAGCATAAACAGTAATAGATAGATCTGAGAAATCAATGCATGTGTCTTCTTGATTATAATGGTAAAAATGACTTTTAAGCTTATTTTAAGACTTATTTAATACAAACTTAAACTGAAGTCAACAGTTGTGTAAGCTGCAGAAGAGGGCTGATTACAGGCAAGTTTCATCTTTATTTTCTGCCTATATACTATATACATTAGGTGAGTACCTGATGACTATCGGTAACATACACATCTCTTGCATTGCTGATTGCAAGGAAGCAGCATAGGAGAGATTTGTGCTACCTCTGTGCTTACAGAATGCTTTGCAAACAAGGAGATACTGCTGATCTCCACAAAGGTTTTAAAGATGATGCATAAGATTTTTTTCACTACAGCTTTTGCAACTCACTGTTAGTTGTCCTTAATTAAATAATAACAATGTTAGAAATTTCATGTGCAGAGATAATTAATTCTTTATAACCACTGAACTCATCTTAATTCCAAACAGCGTATGATATTATCTAACAGTATATGCTAATTTAAACGATAACAAGAAGATAGTAGATGCATCCTATAACAAACTCCTGTAAGTCACATGTGTACATCTATGTATACACTATTTTTAAGCAAAATCTTTTTTTTTTCTGTATCTATCTCTTTTCTTGCCATCCTGTGTTCATCTTGAAATCTCTACCAGCTTTTATTTTAATAAAACTGCCCATCTACTCCCTGTCCTGCTTGCTTGCTTTAAAGGAAGATAGATATTTTTCTGGTAACTGAAATGTTCTGCAGGAAAGATGTCAAATGGACATTCTAAACTGCTATTGTTCACAGAGAGGAGACAAGAATTGATGAATTAACTATACTAACAGAACAAAAAAGTAAAAAATTCCAAAGTGTCCTCTCTCATGCATGCAGAAAAAAAAAAGTTATTTTCTAGAAAAGTGAGAAAAGCGAAATGGATTTTTTCAACTTTATTGTAATTTCTCTGGAAAATGACAGAGGACTTAAGTCATTTTCACTTGCTGCAAAATTCAGTTTGAAAAGATTGAATTTATATTTATATTGAATAAAACAAGATAGAGGAGAAGAAAGGAGCAACCTCTTTTGGCAACTTGTGCCAGTGCTCTGTCACCCTCACTGTAAGAAATTTTTCCTTAAGTTCCTGTGGAACCTCCGATGCTTCAGTTTGTAGCCATTTCCTCTAGTCCTATCACTGTCCACTAGTGAATAGAGGCCAACCCCATCCTCCTCACTGCCTCCCTTGAGGTATTTATAGACACTAATCAGGTCCCCTCTCAGCCTTCTCTTCTCCAGGCTGAACAGGCCTAGCTCTCGCAGCCTCATAGGGCAGATGTTCCAGGCCCCTGATCATCTTCGTAGCCCTGTGCTGGACTCTCTCCAGCAGCTCCACATCCCTCTTGTACTGGAGAGCCAAGAACTGGACACAGTCTCCAGATGCGGCCTCAGCAGGACTGTGTATAGCGAGATGATCACCTCTCTCGACCAGCTGAAGACACTCTTCTCAATGCACCCCAGGATCCCATTGGCCTTCTTGGCCACCAGGGCACACTGCTGCCTCATGGTCATGTTGTCATCCACCACGATGCCCAGGTCCCTGTCTGCGAGGCTGCTCTCTAGAAGGTCAACCCCTAATCTGTGCTGGTGTCCAGGGTTATTCCCCAAATTCAGGATCCTGCACTTGTCTTTGTTGATCTTTATGAGGTTTCTCTCTGCCCAGTTGTCCTGTCTGTCCAAGTTCCTCTGGAAGATGGCACAGCCCTCATGGCTATCAGCTGCTCCTCCCAGTTTCATACCATCAGCAAACTTGCTGAGAGGGCACTCCATCCCTTCTTCCAGGTCGTTGATGAATAAACTGAACAGGACTGGACTGAGGACTGATCCCCTTGGGGACACCACTAACTAGAGGCCTCCAACTGGACTCAGCCCCACTGATCACAACCCTCTGAGCCCTGCCATACAGCCAGTTCTCAGTCCACCTCAGCATCCACTCATCTATCCCATACTTCTGGAGCTTGCCCAAGAGAATGCTGTGACAGATGTTCTCAAAAGTTTTGCTGACGTCCACATAGATGACATCCACTGCTCTCCCTTCATCTATCCAGCTAGTCATTGCATTATAGAAGGCTATGAGGTCCGTCAATTCATGTGCTTGGAGACAACGGCCAGGATGACCAGTTCCATAACTTTCCCAAGGATGAAGGTGAGACTCATTGGCCTGTGGTTGCCTGGGTCTTGCCCTCTTTAAAAACTGGTGATATTGGCTATCTTCTAGTCCTCAGGCACCTCTCCCATTCTCCAGGACATTTTGAAGATGATGGCGAGCTGCTTAGCTGTAACATCCACCAGCTCAGACAGCACTCCAGGGTACATCCCATTAGGGCCCATGGATTTGTGGGTATCAAGTTTCCCTAAGTGCTCTCTGACCCAGTCTTCCTCTACCTTGGGCAAATCTTCCTCTCTCTAGGTTCTTTTGTCTGTAGGGTCTAGGATTCCAGAGGGCTGCCATTGGTAAACACTGAAGCAAAGAAGGTAAAAGCAGTAACTCTGCTTTTTCTGTGTTTTTCATAACCAGGGCACCCACCACCTTCCCATGTTTCCCCCTAATCTTCCTTTTGCCATTGATATATTTGAAGAAGCTCTTATTATTTTTAACATCCTCTGCCAGATTTTGTTGCAAACGTGCCTTAGCTTTCCTTCTTGCATCCCTGCATTCCCTGACAACGTTCCTGTATTTCTCCCAAGGGGTCTGTCCTTTTTTCCACATTCTGTATACTGCCTTCTTCTGTTTGAATTTTGCCAGGAACTCCTTGCTTGTCCACACAGGCCTCCTGCCCTCGCTGCCAGACTTACTACTCATAGGGATGCACTGTTGCGGAGTGCGGAGAAAATAATATGTGAAGTGTTTGCTATGTATGTGAGAAGTGAATTTTATTCACAAGTGCTTCTTACTATGAAATACAAAGAGAGGGGATTCAGATTTACTTCAGACATTGCTCTAAAAATTAAGAAAATGTGAATTAAGAGACTACCAGAATGTGTGGATAGAAGAGAATGAATTGGACAACAGCTTGATATACAGCATGTGAATCGAAGCCTGTAACTCTAACAGTGAAAAATAGCCTTGAGGAAATCACTGGATGGAATCAACAGTGTAATAACGCCTACAAAAACACAGGTAATTTCATAGTTAAAGACTCACCAGTTTTCCACTCCATATTAAATTATTTCTGACTGAAAGTTTTTAAGAAGCTAGTAATCACAAATTCTCAGTATACAATGCTTAACTTTAGTGTGCTTTCAAATAACAGTCTATAAACAATGAACAAATGAATGAACAAAATGTTTAGGAACAAAAAATCTTTTACATTCTGGATGCCTTTTGCTTAAAATACCTGTATTTTTTTTTTGTTTTGAATGGCATTTTATGTTTTCTCTAGTGCGATTAGTATAGTCATATAAGGCATCAGTGTGTTGGGTACAAATATAGATGACAGTCTAATATTTGGATGAGGAAATTTTCAATTCTAACCTATTAGTATAATGAACAGCAGAATGCGCCAATGTTTATTAAAGTTAATTGGCCTCAGTTTTCTTGTCACGAACTTGAATATATCTAATCCTCTTTGCAGCACAGCTTCTGCAATGACAAAGCAGAAACAATTGTCAGGACTGTCAATAAATTGTTTTGTTGTTGTTTCATTTTCCAGATGGAGATGAATAGGTAAGTAAGAGTGTTTCAGAATATCAAAGCCAGTTGAAAGAATTAGTAGATTAGAGAAAAACATGAGCAGAAGGCAGAGGCCGCAGTACAGCTCTTGTCACACCATACATGGACTGTCTTGTTTACAGCAAAAGAAGCTATCAGGAATTAAAAATATGCTTACAATTGTAAGCAACAAAAACATGACTGTAAGAATCAAAGTAGTGGTAACAAATAAAATATTGCTATGTAGCAATATAACCAGTCTACTGGAAAATCCAATAGTCTTACTGATCAGGAATGCAACTAAAAAGAGAGGCTGAAGAGAGTCAGTGCCCATGTTGTAGAAAAAAGAACAAGTGATAAAAGCAAAAATTCAAGTATATAAGTGGCTAGACCCAGCAGTTGCCTGGCAATATTTTTTGAGACCAAGATAATGCAATAAAAGCATTGCAGATGATCTAGCAAGAAAGAAAAACCCTGAAAAAACATTAACAGAGGGCATAAGAAAATGAAACACCATGAAGGGCTGAACAGGCAAACTGTATTCCTTTTATTTATAATGTAAAAAATTTTATGGCAATCTAGTAAAAGGAATGTGAAGAAGGGAATGTGATGAAAGCAATGAATATAGAGGAAAACAATTACCAGTATTAAATAATGCTTACATATTCATGAAGCTTTATGAAGCTGTTATCTGCAGACTTTTTAAAATATCTAAATCTGAAAGAGAATTAATAAAGAGGTTGGCTATATAAGGGGCAAAGAGTACACAGAATCAAGTAGCTTTATAAGCTTCAAAAAGCTAATTTTACTGAAAATTATTCTTTCCGAATATTCCCGGAAATAAGCTATATTTTACAACTCCAGTTCCTTTTTATGGGTGGCTGCAAAAACTGGCTAGTACTTAGCCACAGAGATAAAAGATTTAAAGTGGTGACATGTATAGATGAAGAGCAAGGTTATATACAGTAGAACACAAAACATGTACTTCTAATTCTGAAAGAATAAACACCGAGACATTGTCCTTAGGGAGTTTCGAATTATTCCTACACTATGCTTATGAGCAAAGCTTACCTACTGACAGTTCTGAACTTTAGTAAAAACAATGCAAGAAAAAAGATCAAATCATGAAAATATCATAAAGACAAACATGAAATGAAGAACCTAATATAGAATAAAACAACAGGCAAATTTGCCTAAAAAGCTATAGATAAAAAGTGTAAAGTGGCGAGAGAGAGACACTATAGGAGCAGCCCAAGTAAGCGGTCATGTTAAGCATTTTAAGTCCAAGTGGTAGCAATAGACAAGAGCCTGATAGAGCAATCACAACTGCTTATAGATTATCCCAGGTAAGAACATTACCATCTTGCAGGAAAATGTTCCCATTTTCTTTACTAGAAAGAAGCATAAAATAATTTGAGAAGTTTATATGACTTATATGACCATTTTACACTGTTCTTCTTTCTTAAGTAAGGCAGATAATGGACAATTCTTCTTCTCACACGCACACACACGCGCGCACACACACGCGCACACACACACGCACACACACACACACACACACACACACACACACACACACACACAGAAATATCCAGACAAGGTTCCTGACAACAAAAAAAAATCCAGCAGCAGAGATTATTTCTCCAAGCAGTTTTTCACTCCACAACCAAGCCAGAGGAAAAACATTTATACAACTTTCCTGCTTGTCAAGCTCTATATTAACTGAATTCAACCTGAGTTTGTAAATAATTTACTATTTTCTTTAGCAAAAAAGAAAAGAAGAAGAAAGGCAAACGGCTATCTTGCATGCTTTAGTCACAGCTAAGCAGCTGTGAAGTATTTTTTGCTAGTGCAATGCCAGTCAAGGCAGAAAAATACAGCTTTTCACAGGTGGCTTTGATTTTGTTGGTTGCTGACTTGAGACCTCAGTATCTGATTTACAGAAGCACTGAGTACTTACAGCTGCAGCTGAAACAAATATAAGCAGTGCTTTGAACCATGAACCATGTAACAAGTATTTTAGAAAAGCAGTTTTCAGCATTTTCAGAACAAGTACCCAAATTAGGAGTTTTACAAAAAAAAAAAAAAAGTCTCTCAAAAAGACTCTCCAAGCTATATTTTACAATTGAGTATGATACCATTTATGGTTCCTTACAGATACATTTAGAAAACAAATTCATTAAGAATATAAGCCATCCAGATGCTGTGATAATGAAATAATAAAGAAATCACAAAAACTAATTGTCTTCAGAATATTAAGTTCACAGAAACAGAATTCATAAAAATGAAATACAGTAGAGCTTGAAAGAGAGGCACATTGGGAGCCCAACTCAAGTGCTTATGTATAAATCCACACAGCATGTTGAATAAACAAGGATAATTGCAGATGTGTTTGTGGTTGCAGGGCCACGATCTCACTGCAGTTACTGAGAAGTGGTGGGACAACTCTCATGACGGGAATGTGGCCATGGATGGCTTTGTGCTTTTTAGGAAGAACAGGCCAGGAGACTGAGGTGGCAGAGGTGCTCCTTATGTGAGAGAGCAACTGGAATGTATGGAGCTCTACCTAGGGAAAGATGAAGCATGAATTGAAAGTCTATGGGTGGAGATTGCCAGGAGGAACTTCATTACTGTGAGGGTGATAGAGCCCTGGAACAGGCTGCCCAGGGAGGTTGTGGAGTCTCCTTCTCTGGAGAAGGGCATTCCCTGGACTACAGTGTAACCATGAAACAGCAATGTGACCTAGTGGACAAGAAGGCTAGCCATATCCTAGTGTGCATTAGGAAGAGTGTTGCCAGCAGGTCAAGGGAGGTGATCTTCCCCCATCTATTCAGCTCTGATGAGACCACATCTGGAGTACTGTGTGTAGTTCTAGACTTCCCAATACAAGAGGGACATGGAACCTCTGGAGAGGGTCCAGCATAGAATGACCAATATGATGAAGGGACTGCAGCATCTGTCATATAAGCAAAGACTAAGTGAACTGGGCCTGCTTAGCCTTGAAAAAGAGAAGATTGAGAGGGGATTTTATCAACATGAGCAAATATATGAGGGAATATAAAGAGAATGGGCCTAAATGCTTCTTGGCGGTGGTTAGTGATAGGACAAAGGGTAAAGGGTATAAGTTGAAACACAGGAAGTTCCATCACCATTTGAGGAAGAACTTCTTTTCTGTGAGTGTGACAGAGCACTGGAATAGGCTGCCTGAGCAGGTAGTGGAATTTCCTTCTTTGGAGATGTTCAAAACTCACCTGGATGTTACCTGTGCCACATGCTCTACATGTCCCTGCTTGTTCAGGAAGGTTGGACTAGGTGGACTAGGTCCCTTCCAACCTCAACAATTCTGTGATTCTGTGATATGCAAGTGGAGCAGGAAAAAGGGTAGTTACTAATTTCTATACCCTCTGTTATGTAACAGAGAACCATAAGTAGAGAAGCAGGTCAAATGGTTTGAATGTCTACTAGAAACTGTTAGGTCATTTACAGTCTCCGAGTTGTATTATTCTACTTCCTTGTCTTGATATAAGTGAGGGAAGAAAAACGGGCTCCTTCAGTACAAAGAAAGAAGTAGCAGTCTCAGAAATTACTGTTTTTTTATTAATTGAGATGGATTGATGTATGTACATATATAAATATATATATATGGATGTAATATGTATCAGTGCCTATAAATATCTTGAGGGAGTGAGGAGGAGGGGGCCAGTCTCTTTTCAGTGGTGGCCAGCAATAAGACTGGAGGAAATGGCCACAAACTGAAGCACCACAAGTTCCACAAGAACTCAAGAAAACATTTCTTAACAGTGACAGTGACAGAGCCCTGGAACAGGCTGTCCAGAGAGGTTGTAGAGTCTCCCTCTCTGGAGGTCTTTAAAACCCGCTTGGATGCAGCCCTGTGCCACATGCTCTAGGTGACCCTGCATGTGCAGAGGAGTTGGACTAGATGACCTCTAAGGTCCCTTCCAACCTTAAGTATTCTATGACTCTATGATTCTATGTGATGTAATATGCATACATATGGATATAATATTGTGCAATTACACAAAAAATTAATACTATGTTTCGTTTTCGACCCATCATTACAAGAAAGACAAAGAGGTGCTAGGGCATGTTTTAGGAATGACAGTGCAGCTGAGGTTGCTGGGATTATTTAGCCTGGAAAAGATGAGGCTCAGGGGAGACCATATCCCTCTGGCAAAATTTATACTGGCAAAATTTGTCAATTTTCAAAGATGTTGAAAAGTTGATAATTTTAGTCTTAAACTTTTCACCAGTTTGCACTTTTAGCCTGTGTTCAGAGCTGTGTGGTAGTTTTTGTTGTTATTCCCTTGACTGGGTTCAGTGAGGAAGGCCACTTTTTACTACTCTGCCACAGGAGAATCTTTCCACATCCTAATTATTTGCCTTTCCACTACTACTACTGTCTTCATAAGCTTATTTGCCTTGAGCTCAGTCTTTTGAGGGTGACAAAATGTGCAGTGTAAAAGTGCTTTCTCTTCCTTAGGTTGCTATATCTCAGTTGTGACAATCATTATCTAATATCTCAATTTGCCTCTCTTAATAATTTCTTAAAAACAACCTATTTTTTACGATTAAACTGGCTGTGGCATGGGAAAAATGTGAGACTTTCATGTTATGCTGGTGATGTACACCCTGCAAATACTTGACAGGTAAGTTGGAGAGAAGAAACCTCGCAGGGACTTTGAGAGGCTGTGTTTTTCATAAACTTCTCCAAATATATATCTATCAATTGTAATTGTTATATCTCACAGATATTTGTTTACTGTAATGTCCTATGTAAACTCCTGTGATGGAGATTCTGATCCTCATCTAGTCATATATTCTAGCTTTTAGCGATGGGATATTGGACCCTTTCAAACTAAGATCTGTTATGTAAGTGCTTACATTGATACCAGAAGATCTAAAGGAAAGTGGTAGCCTTGCCACTTTAATTTAGCATTGATATACTTGACACATACAGACTATTTCTGTTTTTTAGACTTAGACTTTTTAGACTCTCACAACTCTTTGACCTTTCCCTTTGGGCTATGTTTTCTGCACTTCTGCTTGGTCATTGCTTACCCAAGAACCAACTGTAAAAAGTTTGGGTGTTTCTTCAGTTTGACCACCAAGATTAGACATGCCAGTAAAGATGCTTTTAATGTCACACCGAGCAAACAGACTACTTGAGTTATCCTATGGACAATACTCTTGATTGCCTTTTAAATTTTTATTAATTATGAAATGATAAATCATTATCTGAAATCAACCCCTTTTCTCAGATACATAGATGTATTTGAAAATGTAAGATTTTGTTTTTAATGAATTAAAATTGAAGTCTGTGTTTGCAATAGCAGCCCCAAAATTTTAAACAAACTAAGCTGTTTGTTGAGGAGGTCTATTTTATTTATTTATTTCTTTTACAGAAGTAAAGTTTAGTTTTGTTTTGTTTTAGGATTTATCTGGTTAATGGTTTTCTTAGGTTTCTAGTCTACAAAAGATGAAGTGTCAGATCAACCCAGAATGCTGTCTGAGTATATTTGATTGGAGTTTATAATTCAGATGAGAACTTATCAGGACTCTGATATCTAATGGTTTTATAGTGAAATAAATATCATTCATAGTCTCATATTCAGAAGAAATAGAAGTGGATTTATGATTTATGAATAAGAGGGGGAATAATTTCTTGACTCTTCTTTAAATATCCTTATCAAAAGGATATTTCCTCTGCTCATTTGCTATTTAAAGTAGTTTTAAGTAGGTTAACTGTGTGTTTAGCACATACAAGTAAATTACTTTTTCTCATCTAGTTATTCAGGCTAAATCTTTCATGGTCTTATTTGATTTTTAAACTTGAAAGCAAAGTCCTGTCTCAAAGTCAATGTCTACTGCCAGCTTCACAGTTGAATGGCATTTGTGATAAGATAGTTAGGAAGGATTTTGTCTGTAAGTTTGACTTCAGATTTTCAGCACTGAGTTCTCAGCAAGAAGTATCTAGAGTTCCAACCTGTATACAGAATACTTAAGAGAACGATTCAATAACTGGTGTTTCAGATGATGTATCTTTTCTTAGTCTTTTAATTATTTAACTTTTAAATAGTGTGCCTCTATATATATGGGGTGACATGGTCCGAAATAAAATTTTCTCAGTAGTTTGGATTTTTTTGTATAGAAGATGATATACTCATATCAGCTATGTTCTGTCATTTGCTTGAAGAACATCTTTATTTTCATTGAGCAAACAACTGAGCTCAAAAAGAGATAAAATGCAAGAAACTTTGAAGATTTTTTTATTGTATGTAAAAGTGATTTCTCTGGTGGATGATTCTGATGCACTATATGAGGTTCTTAGAGAGCATCACAACAACATGTGAAATTCCTCTGTATTGTCAGAATTCTTATGACAGCAAAAAATAATGTTCTTTGTTTATGTTATCTTTACTGCACTAACAATTAGGTAGCCATATTGAAATGGATGTTTACATTGGTGGGTCATTTTATTTTTTAGTAGCTTCTCAAAATTGATGAAGCAATTTATTAGCAAATGTGACAAAGATTTTCATCTAATCTAGTAAAATTTTTGTCAAGTTCAAACTAAAATCTCTTCTTCATCTTAACTAACCATACTGAAACAGATTTTTTTTTCTGATTTTGTATGTTCTTGACTTACCCCAAAGGTAGAAGTTGCTCAACGCCTGAGCAGTGGATGTTAACACTACATATATGAAGAATCCAGCTTGAGAACAAGCAGCTCGCAGCTGCTCAGAATTGTCCACACCAAATATGCGTGATTAAACTCTACATGAAAAGTGTCAAATGCAAAATTACATATGGATGCCCAAAGTTTTTAGCAGGCTGATATATAACAGATATCATATATCACAAAGCCGTAAAAGATGAGCCTTGCTGATAACAGGATTTAAGATGGGGAAATAATATTTAATAAATAATCAACCAATAAATCATCAATACCAATAAATCATCAGTAGAGCCAAGTCTGAAAATCCTAGTCTCTTGAATATGAAAATTTAGTTTCTAAATCATGTTCTCTCCTTATGTAATGATATACTTGCAAAACAAACTATCACTAGATTCTAAAACAATAACAGCTTACAAATGAGATGGGAAAATGTTTACACAGCTAGTTTAGAATGAAGTATATGGAAAAAAATGCAGGGACAAAAAAAAAATCCAAAAAAGTGTTTTGGGGTGGCTTACCTATGATAATTTATGTAAGACTAAATTAAGCCTATGGAATAAAGTCATGGGTAGAATGTAGCAGTTCAGTTCTCCAGAAGATCCACAAAAATATGCAATTTCTGCTCATTTGCAACAGCTGCTCATTTTCTGATGTCCCCGTTTCAGATCCAGATTACTTTCCTTCCAATCTGCTTGGCATAATTGCTGCATGATGTATTAACCAGCTAAATTCATGTACTCTTCCTTTGTAGGCATGCACCATGCATTCAGGTCTGCTGCATGCAGATGTCTTGTCCCATTTGGAGTGTGGAGAGTGTGTAAAATCTGTTCGCATTCTTTGACATATTAAGGACAGATGTGATAACCTACACTCCAGTCAGAGTTCAGTGACACTGTGAATTCTACAGATTCTTACTGTGTAATCTCTAATTACAGGAGGTGATGCTTCGTATTTGGAATTATATATGGTCAATGTCAGTAATAATGTGTGTTCTAAAGAGCAGAAATCTTTCTCTTAGCCTAATATGGTAGGTACTGGCAGTGATGTTCGTAGATAGAAATGCGAGTTTAGACAGAACATGTTAATTGCTAAGCAGTCTTTTTTTCCCACCATCCTAATACGCTGGCTAACTTTTTAATCTTTAATAATTGGGTTAAGCAGAGTAAAGAAAAATTACTTAATGGAAAGAAGTGGAAGAGATAAAGTGAAACATTTAACAATAGCTCCAGTAAAAAGCTTTGAAGTATCTTGTGGACAACAGTGGAAAAAGGACAGGATAAACTAACATAACTTTGACTTCCTCCGCTATACATGAGAAAGGAAGTCTTATTTTCCTGTAATGTCAATTGCGGGAGAATATATGTCAAGCTGAAAATATACATTGGCTGGGGATCAAGTAGGTAATCCTGTGATATTCTTTAATTACATAATATGTTTTCAACTTGCAGATTTCCTAGGATATTATCTCTATGTGCTAAATTTTTATTTTTTCTGTTTAAACTTTCCTATTGATTTTTAAATCAATTGAATACAAAATTCAGTAAAACTTAGTATTCTATCATGAACAGGAACTTAATTTTTTCAAGGGTGTTTGAGTTTTACTGAGGTTGGATTTTTCTTTTTGTTTTTATTTTTTTCTTAAATTACATTATTGAATGACCTTATTACCATTAAATTGATTTCTTGTGGGAGATGAAGAGCAAATACCTTTACAGCAGAGGTGAGTTCAACATAACATTAAGTTTTAAGCTTCTTCCAGTAGCTGGCCTAATGGCATAATTTACTATCTTTCAATGTTGACACAAACAGATTATAGAGGTTAAGGAGAACAGCTTACTCTAATATATTTTCATTTGATGCAATGAAGGTATATTGCAGAAGTCAATAGGTGTAGTTGTTATGGCATAACGAGATGTAGCTTGGACTCCACAGTAATGAGAACTATCCAGAATCTTAGACTGGTTAGAGAAATGTATAAGGAAACTCTTTCTTTTTACTCTTGTACATAAATTCCTTCCTGTGAGGGACTGAAGAAAAAATGCACTGTCTGGAAATGACTGATAAATAGCTGCTTTTTCTGTCTTCTCAGCCTTGTTTTTTTATGGGTTTTAGGCAGATGATAGACCTGAATAGTTGCCATCTTCTGTAAAAGGTTTTCTAGTCACCTTAAACCTCCTGGTATGGCAAATTGGCGATTTAATATTGGGTCTCAGCAAAAGAGAGCAGAGGTGCTTAGTTACTGATTTGATGCAAGAGATGTAGTATAATAAAGAAACACTCTTTTAGAAGACAAATTTGTAATTATGAGACTGAACAGACTTGACTTTATATAGGGCAAGAATAGTAGTTTTGATTTGGAAAATCAAACCACTGTTAACTCTCTGGAATGTTCCAAAGTAGAGGTAAGCTACAGGAGCTAACAGAGGATGCTAAGGATGTAGAGCATGACCATATGATCTAAAACTCTGATTATTGCTCTGGTAGGGAGCAAATCAACATAATGAGTAAAAAAACATGTCTGAGGACCATTTGATCTTTCTTCATAGAAACGGTAACCATATTGTCTCTGTTCAAAGTTGTGAATAAATATTTGCATTGTAGCCTTAAAAATCATTTAAATGTAATTTAACTCTTCAAAAAAGTCATTAATTACCTACCAAAATAAAGAATCAGTCAACATACCATAACCTAGAACACACACATTGCTGTATTGGAGGGGGGACAGGGCAGGTTCCCATCTGAGCTACATGGATGTTGTGAGGAGGTGAAGAAGTATCATCTAATGACTGCAGGTGATAATAAATGCCTTCCGTTATTGAGTAACATGCTTGGGCTTATGCTTGAAAACCTGTGATCGTTGACAGTGCAATATAGAGATTTTATTTCTTCTTTGTTTTTTATTTGTCAGAGAATAAGAGGAAAAAAGTATGAAAGAAGATGATTTAATGGAAGCTCATTGTGATCATGGTGTTTACTGAGATTCACAAAATTCAGTTGGAAGATTTTTGAGTGACTTGGACTTAATTTTTTTTTTCTTCAGACATGTTCCATTTTACAATTCCAGCATCCAGTGTCTAGCAGTTGGCTGATTTGGATATAATTGTAGCTTCATAATTTATGCCAAATATAGAAAAGTCTTCTCACCTTTTGCTTCTAAACAATTTGCATTTCTATCAGACGTGTGAAGTTTAGTTATACAAACATGTACATGTTGCTCTGTGCTGTTATTTTGCCAAATGTAATCACTTCTGTTTGACAAATGAGCATGTGGTTCCTCCACCTCCTCATTTCTTTAATTTAAATATTTTTAAGAATCAGTTCTGAGCATGCTCTCATTTAATTTTTCCATAGTTGGAAAAAGTTTATCATTATTGAGATTTGAGTCCTTTAAAATAAGTTGTTAGGCAACTTCAAAGCCTAATTTTTTTAATTTCAGAAGTGAATTGTACATGTAAATCACTGACATTTTAGAATATATTGCTTGAATCCTTTTTTTCATCTTGTAGTTTTAAAGGATTAAAGGCTTAACTGTCATCTTAAGATGCAGGCCTGCATTACCAATGAAAGAAATGGCACTGTATTTTGACTTGCATTATCTATTCCTTGAAGACTTGTGAAGGAGTACTCATTACTTACATACATGTAAAGATCATGTATCAGTATGTCAGTAGAAACCTGGCCAACTCCACAATCAATTTGCATTACAGTTTGCCTAGACCCACTTACTAACCCCAAGCTTCTTATGACCTTGCATGACTGTGAAAATATTAGAAGGGCTTCGGCACTCAA
Source organism: Nothura maculosa (assembly GCA_032353885.1). Classification (NCBI taxonomy): domain Eukaryota; kingdom Metazoa; phylum Chordata; class Aves; order Tinamiformes; family Tinamidae; genus Nothura; species Nothura maculosa. The sequence continues at coordinate 898,660 of JAUBOD010000169.1, forward strand.
AGAAATAACGTGGTATATCTGTTCTAACTTTTTTGGGAGGTGCTTTTGTACTTCCCTGAGTTGCATTGTGTAGTTTAGGTAGAATACTTTGGAGATAAACCAGATAGTAATCATGCCATTAATATTTCCTATTAATGTTATGAGTTAATGAAGGATGGTGATAATTCTTTAAATTCATATTCTGGATTGTTTTTCAATACTTTCCCTTGCAGACATACATTAATATTTAAACTGGAAGCATGTTATGTTTTCATACTGCACTTATGAGGTAGATATGAAGGTGGGGGAGGAAGAAGGACAGGTTGCTGCAATCATGTTTTATAGTGTTTGCCCTGGTTCTCACCAGTAGTCACATGAATGTAGTGGGGGTGGAGAGTGTCACATTTTGGGAGTGCTACATGCTTCCTGGCTCCTTCTCAGTACCGCAGCTGCTACATTTTGGCTTTGGAGTCTATATCACTGGTGTGAGAAAGAGAAATGAAAAAATAATGCAGATGGCTTTTATCTACAGCAATAAAAACATCTTAAACCCACTGTTTCCATGGTGACCATTTCATCCTAGAGTTCCCTGGGTAACAAGCTGGAGGAGAATATTCATAGTCTTGAAACATACTAAAATACTGTATTCTTACAGTTTTTTTTTTTGTCAAAGAACAAATGATTAAACATGTTTCATAGAATAGCATCCATGTTTTTGCTTGTACAATCTTACAATAGCTCTCTGTGGTGGCTGTATTGATGAGACTGTCAGGTATTCAGAAAGCCATATATGAGAAGTAATGACCTGTCATAGCATTCAGAGCATTGTGACACCTGGATAAAAGGCCTATTTGCACCTTCTGTCCTTCTTGATTTCCTGCAGTGTCCACTGTTGACTTAGGTTAATAAGTTTTGACCTTCAGTTATACTGTGAATCTTGTTTATAGGAAAAGAGGAAGGCACCTTATATAAGTCTGCACAGACTTTCAAAACACCTTACCAATCAGTAAGGCAGAGATAAAAGAAAAAACAACCTTCATGGTTGCTTTGCTGTTGCTTTTTAGATGAATGCTCATCTCTTCAGATTGTGAACAGAGAAAAGCTGAGAGCTTCCAGTCATATTTTGACACAAAATTTAACGGGATAGCAAGGTCTCTGAATTTTTACTGAGAGCTGTATAAATGATGTTTCTATGTACCAGTCCTTATCAATAAAAATAAAAGATATTACCCAAACAAATTTGCTATTATGAGTAGAAGATAAACTATCTTCTGTGAAGTCTATGGATACATGACTGTCCTTATGCTGAAAATTTTCTATCCAGTCTGATCCTGTGCTGTTTAAACTTATACCCACTACCTCTGTCTTTTACTACAGTGCACAGATCCTGACTACATTTTCCTTGTGACCTCTTTGTAGGATGGCTGTTCTTAGGTGCCTCCAAAACTGTCTTTTCCCTTGGCTGAACAGCCCATATTCAATCAGACACTCATCTCAGGGCAAGCCTCTACCCATCCAGTTGCCCCTCACTCCCATTAATCAGTATTTTTGCTGTATTAAGGGACCCAAAATTGTATACAAAATTCTAGGTATAGTCTCATGAAGGCTGAGGGAAGGGGGCCAGATGACATTTTGTCTCCATCTAGTGCTTAAGGCCCTGTTAATGTAGCTGAGGGTGCTGTTCACCTTACATGCTGCTAGGGCACACTGCTAGCTACTGTCTGGCTCACTATCCATTAGGGATTTTCCACAGGGCTGCTCCCTCTGCCACTCACACACCAACCTGTGATCTTGCAAAGAGTTCTTCCTTCCAAGGTACAGAGCTTGACATTTCTTAGCAATTTGCTGAATTTCAAGTACATGCTGAGCCCATCCCTTTGGCCTGCTTAAGTCTTTCTGGGTGGGCCTGGCCTGAAAGCCTATTGACTGGCATTCCCATTTTGACATAATCTGCAGATTTGATGAAGATATACAAGCCCTTAAATACCTCCTCCAGGTCATCAATTAAGGTGTTTAAAGGGACAGATCCTGGGAACAATCCTTATGGTGTTCTACTTGTTACTGGATTCCACATAGTCCACATAGTATAATGCATTTACTACTACTCTCTGAGCGCTTTTTTTTTAAAAAAAAATCTGCTTGTCATCCCATCAAGACTCTAATATTTTAACTTAGATACAAGAATATTGTGAGAGACAATTTTTGTGACAGTTGATTTTTTGATAATATCTGATGGGAAATTTTAAAAAGATTAGACCCATGTTATTTTAATTGGTATCTAGTGACAGAATGAGAAGCACATTCTCATGCATTCTCATAGACATAGTCAGACCTAGGCAACCAGCACTATCTGATCCTGTCTGAGTAGAGACATTGAACTAGATGATCTCCAGAGGTCCCTTCAACTCCAGCTACTTTGTGATTCTGGGAAGATGCAAGTGACCATGACCAGCAGTTTCAGTAGCATCCCTGGGGCCCTGTGCACACTCTGCCCCAGGCAGTAAACTCTGGAACATGGCTTTGGCCCAACTAGGCCAAGTCTCTTCTCTGGAGGCTACAAGCACTCCTTGAATAACTGCAACCCATGAAGGGTACAGCTTCCAGCCTTTGTACAGTTATGATTATAGAGTTTACAAGGAAAAAATAGAAACTGCCCTCTGGTTTAAATGTACAGCATAATATTTGGAAACACTAGTTCTCAGGAAGAGCTGAAAGTCCATATTTGGCTGGCATATTTAATCATAATGTTCAATAGTCTGATAATATACCATTGAACAGACCTGATGTCTTGTTCGAGAATCTCAGTTATGAAGCATGTTTTCACGGAGATCTAGATCTTGGAGTACTTTAGAACTTTAATTAAGAATTAAAACTCTAAATGTAAGAGGAAGAAGGGGAGAAAATATCTTGTGAATTCTCCTCTGGCTGACCAAATATGTCAAATTGGCATGACAATTTTAAACCATTACAACTGTTTGGCTTTGATATCTAAAAAGATTATTGGGTTCATGCTTTCTCTCAATTACCCACTGGTATGGATTTTCCTTTCAATTGCAGCACCTTGTACATTAGTTTATCTGGAAAGTTCAAAATGCTCTGAATTAATTCATTTCCAAACTAATGTTTAATGATGGATGCTTGGAGGGACTTTGGGAAATCTAATATCATGAAGTTTTGGAGGAGAAAACATATCTCTTCCTAAAGCAAATAATTTGCAGAGATTAGAGAAGAAATAAATGTATACTCATGGCAGCAAATGAGTGGGATCTTCAGGGGCACTGGAGTGTTGTGTTCCAAATTTTTACTGTATATATTTGTTCCACTTCTTCTTCCTTATCTGCCTACAAAAAAAAAAAGAAATAGGGGAATTTTTTATAACTTTTCACTATTTTACATGTACCTTGGGAATACTTGTTTTATAGAGAAGCTGCTGTTTATTAACATAATCGTTAGAGAGGTAAGCTTTGAAAACAGAGCTGCGCTAGTAGGCCGCTGTATTTTTTTTTCTAGAAATTCGTATATTAAGATGTGGTGGAAAATTGACTAACTATTTTGGATTGACTGGTTCAGAATGTAGGACAACTTGGCTAGCTAAAGGGTCACTTGTTTACTAAATATGAGATTACATAGTTTTATAGGTTATATATAGGAGCATGAAGAGCTAATAATTCATGGAAAAAATCTCCACAACCCACCATGATTATTTTCCTCTCCAGGTTTCTGTTTTAAGAGATTACACATAGATTGAGTAAACAGAAAAATTGGATTCATTTTTCTCACTGAAAAATTTTTCTCACTCTTTCTGAGCAGGAAATTGTGCCTGCTCAAAAGTGAAAAGCTATGCTTGTGCCTGCTCAAAAGTGAAAAGCTATGCTTTTACTCTTTCTGATTTGGTATGTTAGATAGAATAAAGAATTTGAGTACTAGCTAGTCAATTGTTATGCAAATAATGGAAGAAGGTCAAGAAGTACTGAAAGATAGTTTAAATGTAAGTGGACTTTAAAAATTATTTTTGAGAAAGAAAGATCCTGATATTGAGGAACTAACAGAATAATCTTGGGGGGAGAAATAAAAAGGAATACCTTTAAAGATACAGTCTAAAGAATCCAATTAGAAATTATTTGCTCTATGAAAAGCAGACTCAATGCAGCCTGTGTCCTGGTAATTAGCACTTCTGTTCCTTTGCCTATTCTCTGTATATAGTGTGATAAATATAATTCTACTTTGTGGCTACTGTGATTTCCTCCCTGTTCAGCCTTTTTAGCACTACCAGCTATTTCATGTTCGCTAATGCCTTGGGAAGAGGTCGCTGTGGTTAATGTGGAATTTCTAGGTGACCCCTTCATGCACATTTGCTGAGGGCTTGGCAGCTAACTGTGCTTATGCTGCTTTCTCACCTGACAAACAAGATATCTGTAATTTGGATCTTCCTTTTGTGTCTTCATTAGCTTTCATTTAACTTAAACTAATAATTCTTAGGTACTTCTATTCCAGTTCAAGGAAGTGAGGGATTCTGAAAGCTGAAGGGGAAGAGAGAGAGGATGAAATTCTACTATTGCAAGGTAAAAATAACTTTAAAAATTGGTAAAACTCAAGAAATGAGAAGAGAAAAAGAAAGGCATGTAGTTTTTTGCAGCTTCAGAATTTAGGATGTGGAGATTAAAAAGTATTTTATTCTCACCATATTTGTTTGCTGTGGGAAAGCCAGTCCTCCTCACCACACAATTCAGTGTAGGGGACAATCTGTGCTAATATATTATGTCCATATCTATAATGGACTGATGGATTGGTTTTGAGGGCAAAATACTGATCTTGCTTTTTCTGAGATCAGACTGATCCTTTCTAAATTTCACCTGCAGTCAACAGAAAAGCAGTTCTGTAAATAATACCAAAAGAAACAAACATCATGGAGGAGGGATAAGTAGCATGAAAATCAATCATATCGGCACAGTGGTAGAGTCTCAATTTATCTTTTAGAAAGGTTAAAAGAAGAGTCATGGTCAATAGATCAGAATGATTACTGAAAAGAAGAAAACTGTTGAAGACTGTTAGGAGGATAGAATTTAGGTGAAATCAATGTAGAACAGATCTATTTGTACTGTAAAGATCCCACATGAGAAGTGGTTTAAATGTCTTTCTACGAATACACACTTATTAAGAATGTCAGTGAAATGGTGTGAGACTGACTTCATTTCATATTTATAAATCTTGCCTGCCTGCATTGTTTCTAAAGCAATTTGAAATTCCATATTTGCATATTTATTTCATAACCTTTACTTAGCAATGCAGTGTGTAAATATCTGCATTTTATTATGTATCTCATGCTTGATTATAAAGAACACAAGAAGAAAATAACTGATTCAATAAATTATAAGCTATGTGACAACTGTGAGATTTTTTAAATGACTTTTTCAATGACTGATTTTTTTTGCATGCTTTTAATTGGGGCCATATTTTTATGTAATTATGAAACAATTTATGATTTTTTTTGCCATAAGGCATCAATGTTAAATGTATACTAGGTAATTGTACTTTTAAAATAGACTGTGAGCAAGAATATGAGCAAGACTATTCGTGCAAGAATTATTTTGCTAATACTTCACTAATAAATGTTTCTATAATGTTTCTGTGGTGCTTTTTCATGATGGAGAGCTCAGGTATATCATTCCTCAAGGAGAAGTGTTTGGATAAGACCTTCTACATTAACAAATTCTTCTGAAATCATTCATAAATATAAGTTCACTTTGTAGGAGAAATGTGTACTATAGAAGTGTTCTATAAAGAAGTGCCTGATTGCTAGTATACTGTGCCTTTCTTCATTTTATTCTAGTGTCCTTTTATTTCTCAGTGTCTAATTCTCCCATTTTATACTCTATTCGTATGTTACAAATGTTAATCACTCTATCTTTCACATTAGGTCAGAGGATTTTAGGTGCTTTATATGTTTCAAGATTTTTGTTACCAGGGGTCAAAATAACACATTCTTCATATACCAGGCCAGATCTGATCTGCTTGATGTTTCAGATTGCTAAGAATCTGAATGATTACTTGCAAAGCGATTTCCCATCTTCTAGATCGCAATGCAAGATATTAGTTGTGACCCAATTATATTCAGTGCAGAGGTGTAATGCTAAATGTTCAAAATAAATAGAATATGGAAAGACAAATTCTTAGTTTAGGTTCCTAATTGCATTGAATTTCAGTTTCATATAGCTAGAAGAGAGACAGGTCTGCTTTTTGCATGTTTTGTTTTGTAGGCTAAATAAGTCAAGTTCATTTAGCCTTCCCTGAAGATAAGCTTCTAATTCCCATTATTATGCTAGTAAGCTTTCATTGTATCTCTTGCAATATGAATTAATTGTCCTTGAATGTAGTGATGAGAGATGCATATACTATTCCTTTTTAGATATTATCAACACCTGAAAGCACTTCAGGAGATGACTTTTAAAATTGCTTTTTTGTGTTTTCATGCTTATATGTGATAAGATTCTAAATTGAAATCTTACTCCTTCTCTGTTTCCAACCAATGTACTCCAAACTTAAAGAATATAATATTGTTACTTTTTTCTAAGTAATGTTACTTTTTTCCTAAGGATGACAGAGCCATATTAAATTTAAACTGTTTCATTATGCTAGTCCTTACATTATGCTAGTCCTTAGGGTTGTAATATTCAGCAGAGTAGCTGGACTATTTAAATGGAAATTTATAAGGAAACTTACAGATTGTAAGTTTTGTAAGCCTAGAAGATCAGGAAGAAATACCTGATCACAAAACCAGAATTCTTTTGTTCACTACCTCATTTCTATATTTACAGCAAATAAAGATCCTTTTACACAGACAAAGAAAAGGTTCAAAAAATCGTAAGAAAATTTAGTCAACATATAAGCACTGATATTACTGAAGAAATAAACAATTGCTATCTCAGTTAAACCTTTAATTCATGTTTTCAATTTGTCCCAAGCTATTTAACTGCAAAACAGAAATATACAGCCTGACAGATACTACCACTGATACATTAACTCAAGCCAGCCATCTCTCTCAAAAATGACAAAGAGGGTCAACACATAGATCCCAGAAGATAGCAAAGCAAGTTAATGGGTTAGTAGCACAAAAAAAACCTCAACGATGCAGTCCTTTAGTAAATGCCACCTTCTAATCTGTGTATGATAATGGGATAAACAAGGTGAAAATATGTTTCTGCTATTCTATTTTGCCTAATAAGAGGCTTGTGCCATGCTGCATGGTGGAGCCTAGTCACCATACCAAAGCTCTAGAAAGAGCCTTCATGCTCTGGTACAAGAAGTATGGAACCAATATGAATATTACCAGCATAAAGGGAATGGAAATAGGAAGAATTATTTGAAAACGTAAAAAAATTAACACTAGTGTCATGATTCATAATTGTAACTTCACAGCACAATTTTAACAGAGACAAATTCACATCTGTTAGCATGACTAAAGCCAGGAAACTATCTAGGCTTCATATTTGTCCTTAGTGAATATTAATCTTAATGAATATGTGCCTGATATCTGAACTACAAATTTGTTCAATGTTGTGGAGGTGTACCACAAACACTACCCTTAATGTAAGAATACTTGCCTATGATAGCATTTTCCAATAGTATTCAAGAAAACAGAATTCCCATAATCTGAAACATATAACTGATCAAAGAACAGGAAAAACAGATCATATGTTTGAGTCACATGGCAAATCTGAGGTGGTAGTGGGAGATGGGTAGATTGGGTAGAGAGGCCAATGAAGGGCTACGGAAAGGAGTAAGAAGGTGTTTCAAAGGAGATGAACATATTTTATTCTGCACTTGACTTAGTAATTCCAAAATATAAATGCCTTTGAGGCAGCTCTATGGAGAAATGAATGCTATTGACCATGCAGCATGCAGTCTTGATTTGTTATTCTTGTATAACAAGTTGTTTCCTTCATTCATTTCGTAGATTAAGGAATAAATGCCTAAAATTCCTCAAAATATTAACTTAGAATTAATGTATGATGTATGAACCAATACAGTTTTAGGCTTAATTTTGTAAACTGTACATCTTCCAGCAACTTCATCATTTCACAGTACTGCACTGTTAATTTGTTTAGCTTAGATTAGAAGTGTTCTTTGGAGATCCTCCACCCACACTTGCTGAGCTTGCCTTGATCCTTGCTTCAGGATGTTATGGGAGACAGTGTCAAAAGCCTTCCTGAAGTCAAGGTAAACAATAACATCCACTGCTCTCCCTTCATCTGCCCAGACAGTCATTCCATCGCAGAAGGTCAGCAAATTGGTTAAGAATGATTTTCCATTGGTGAATCCAAGCTGACTACTCCTGATTACCTTCTTGTCCTCTGTATGCTTAGAGACAATATCCACGATAAGCTGCTCCATCACCTATCTAGGGATGGAGGTATGGCTGACTGGCCTTTAGTGGGCCTGGTCCTCCTTCTTGCTCTTTTTGAAGACTGGCATGACACTGGCTTTCTTCCAGTCCTCCAGCACCTCTCCTGTTCTCCATGTCTTTTTCCAAGATGAGATAGATTAGATAGATTGCTTAGCAATAACATCCACCAGCTCCTGCAGCACTCCTGGGTGTATGCCATCAGGATCTGTGGATTTGTAGTGTCAAGTTTGCCTAAGTGGTCTCCGACCCACTCTTCCTCAACCAAGGGAGAGGCATCCTTTCTCCAGACTTCCTCTTTTAAGGAAGGAAGGATTTAA